>OU744448.1:33383343-33396028 GCA_916610825.1 Haliclystus octoradiatus
ATGTTTGTTTGGTTATAAGTTATTTATTATCGTTTTTCGTAATAAAATCTTTGTCCAGGTTTATCAAGTTTTCAACTTTTCTTCACAATTATAAAATAAAAATAGACCAAAGAAAGATAAATGTTTTAGGATTAAGCCTTTAGGTTGTTTAACATATTAAGAATAGTTGTTATGTTACCTTCAACTGCTTATTGAATTTCAACGAGAGTTTTAGCCATGGCACTTTTTATAAACCATAAATTCTTAGGGCTTAGAATCGAAACTATAAATATCTACTTACGGATTTGTCCAGGCTTTGCTATTTTGATTTCTATTTGAATTGTAAGCAAGATATACGAGGTAAAAGTAAGTTAAACTGTTAAAGTGAAGGCATCCTAATAAAAACTCACTCGGATCTTCTTTAAAAAGTCAGACTTCTTCTTAGTTCTACAAAGTATTTTTTTACCAATAAAGTATAGGCCTAGGCTATTGCTGACTGATATTTTTTAATCGGTTTATAAATTGTGTTCATCAATTCTTAAGCTTGTCGATTCCTATATTTACCACAATTGCAGATTCACTTTGATGCAGTGGGAACCAAGCTCATTCTTATCTGATTTAGGAAATCAGACTTCTGCAAAATGTTGTTTACCAAAAGTATAAGCCTACTACCCACTAATGATTGTTACCTCTTTAAAAAAATGTTTAATCAATCCTAGGTATGTTGATTCCAATACAGTATATTATGTTTTCCTTTATGTAAACTTAACCATAATTGTTTATGCACTTTGATTTAGTGGTTCCACTAAGTAATATGCTAATAACATCTGATAGTATAACATTATTTCTTTCTTCTGTAATTAGTCTATGTGGATATTGGTATGAGAGCTGGTACTAGCTACGAGTGTCGTGGTGCTTGGGAGGTTTTGAAAGCCAGAGTACAACAGAAACTGAAAAGGTGCAAAAGACGCTTCTTCAAAGTCACATACACTGTCACTCCAGACTGCGCTACCCTTTTACGCAGATTGTCACCAAACTTGGAAATCCAACTAACCAATATTACAATAAACGAGAAAGATATCCGCACTTGTATTACATCAGCCTCGATACATATCCGTAAAGTTCCTAACCTACAATTATTTAACATTACTGCCAAAGTTTGCATGGAAAGGAAATTAATTAAGTGATGGCTTTAATTACTGTTATAAAAAAAATTAAATACTGTGAACTGGTGAAAAAACTGATTGAAAATGGCTACATGAGAAAAAGCGAACAACTGACAGAAGATGTAAGTTTCATTCAGGAGTTGAATATTATGTTTTATGCTAAAAAACCTCACTGCGGCAAATAATTTTGTGTAATAGCTAGCATCAAAGCAGGGTTGTCTATCATCAAATGATCACAAGGCAGTGTAATCAGTTGAATGCACAGTCAATATCAAATTCTTCATAAGCTTAAGAACCCCTATTTATAGTCTAATCTCTAAAATATTTATTTCTTTTATTATTTATCTTAGATTGTGATTGAAGCTATTGGAAGTATAACAGAGGCAAAATCTGTTGATCCTGTCAGAGGTGGAATCATGTCGAAGTTGTTTCGAGAAAAAGTTAGATATCTAAGGTTAATGAAAACTAGGAACGGTATCACCAAGTTTGAAACTGTGTTAAATGGAAAGAAATTTGGAGAATTCACTACTCAAATATACTTTGAAGAAAGTCATGTTGAAGTTCTTGCAAATAAAGTTAAAGGCCTGCAGGATCAGCTCCTCAATACAGAAAAACAATTGTCGAACTGTAAGCAGAAACTCACAAAATCAATCACACCTGGTTCTTCACAACGTACAAAACAACGTCACGAAAATAAGTTAAAAGAACAAATAGAAGATATCCGTGGCTGCAAGGTCCAAATAGTACAAAAAGTTACCCCCAGGAAAATGAGTCTTATGCTAGACAAACATTGTATTTCCCAAAGAAAATATGTTGCTATAAAAGGTTAGTTAATAAAAATAATATACTTTATGTTAGTATTGCATTCTATTAGAGTCTTTTACGTCTTAGGTAATATGTATATAATATTATGGATGATCTTGCTAAGTTTATTTTTAAGCAACAAAATCTTTTTTAGTCTTTGATAAAGTCAGCGTTGTTATAAATTGTGAACAAAGATTGATTGGAATGTTTACCAATTGTTGATTGTTTTTATTTTAGGAAAACACCAGCCAGACATTCGAAAAGTGCGGAAGGCAAGAGCAGCAGCAAATGTGAAAGCTTCAGATGTTGATCAAATCTTTGTAAAGTTCATCTCTAATAAGCTAATATCAACAACAGACTTCAAAATAAAAATTTCCTCAGATGGGCACAATGTGGGAAAGTTTCGTACTGGATGTACATATTCTCTAACTA
The DNA here is from genome assembly GCA_916610825.1 of Haliclystus octoradiatus. Taxonomy (NCBI): domain Eukaryota; kingdom Metazoa; phylum Cnidaria; class Staurozoa; order Stauromedusae; family Haliclystidae; genus Haliclystus; species Haliclystus octoradiatus. The sequence goes on from OU744448.1 coordinate 33,385,725, forward strand.
TCGTCGATGGGTCACAGAAATATGAAAATATTGTCCCTCTCATGTCACTTCCAGGTATGATCTAACAATAATATTCATAACCAAATAATGTTGTGCATAATTTGCAATATAAATGATATTCACTCAACAGGGCAGCCTAGCTAAGTAGTCCAACCTTGTATGATATTATCATATCAACCTCTCATTAAAAAACCCAACATATTATTATGTAATTGGATATTCTGGAATTCCAATCAAATTTGCATAGATACAATCCAATGCAACGTTCCTTTTTTCACAGCATTCCTATCTATCATCCCTCAATCCAAAGAATAACAGGATTAGTTAGCCTAATTAATAATTTTGAATATATATTGATTCAGTAATGTAATTAATTCAGTAATTGACTTAGTTGACAGCTATGTTGGTAACTTTTTCATATGATATTTGTTTTAATAATATTTTGGAAAATGTTTATTGCAGGAAAAGAAAACTATGCATTACACAAGAAGAGTGACTTCTGGAATCTGTTGCCATCATTGCTCAACCATAACTTTGGTCTGTCAATAGAAAAGTACCTCTGCATGGACTACAAATCTCTTCTTTTAGTACTCGGCTACAAGGCAGCCAATTCACGTAACAGCTGCATTTATTGCAGTTGTGATAAAAGTCAGTGGCACCTCTGTCAAGTTGATAATGAAACTGTATGTAGGGGAGAGCGGGGTGAAATGGAACGGGGGTGAATCGGAATACACAACTTCTAAAGACTCAAAAATTACAAAATTGCAGCAGAACATTGTTCTTATATAGTCTAAACATTGTGTAAAGTTTCATTTCGATACATACAGTAAATAAAATATTATAAGCCTTCGAAAATTTGTACGCGCGATGCAAGTCATTCGCTTTTCACATCGCGTTTGATTTTATTTTCATTTCTTCACGCATCAGGTGTTATTGCATACCATTGTGTAGAGAATTTCCGTGTTATGACGTAGGCAGTTGTCATTTTTGTCTTTTCCAACAAACTTTCTAGTAAATAGTGTTTATGTTGCAAGATTCACGATGGGGTTGAATGGAACACGGCGGGAAACATTTCAATCACAGTCTGGCTTCACACTGCTTTGCTTTGTTGTTGCTCCGCCTTTGATTTCACACCAAGAAGAAATCATTCAAATTAATCCATTAAATTGGTTCAATTGCCTCTTTTCATTAGTAAATAGCCTTGTATTATTTCTATGAACCATTGATCTTTTTGTTGTTTTATTTTCAACGTAAAATCAATGAGTTTGTATTGTCTTGTTTTGACTTATTATTTCCTTCGTGAATCAGTGTGAATTATAATGTAAACAAAACATTTGCATGAGCGGTTTCTCTGAATTTGACACCTTCAGAAGGAAAGCGACTTTGTCGAAGGACTGCATGAAATTAAATGTTGTTTTATTCATATTATATTGGTTAAATCTAATTAAAACCCATTTGAATGATTAACCTTACTCATATTCTCTCAATTATAACTGAAATTTGAAAAATTATGCTAGTACGGGAAAATGTTATTGTGTTTTACGGAGACGCATTTTTTCGAATGGAAAATAATAATCTTATAAATTTATATTTGGAAGTAAGTTTCTTTATCTATCTAATTTATTATTGTTGATATCAATTTTTAAAGGCTCAATAGCTATGATACTCAATTTATTTGAACAAATTCGATGAAATAATGGTAAATTTGCGATCATTCCGTTTCACCCCACATTTTCGCAATTTCGCGGTTTTGAAAAAATGTCATTCTTCCTTTAAACATTGTTTCAACTTTGATTTGACAATATTCAGGTATTTTGCATTATAAACTTCAGACAATTTCCTACAAATCGATACCAAAATTGTGAGTTTTGCGTGAGCCGTTTTGGAGCAATAATTTTTTTAAGAAAATTTGTTCCAATTCACCCCGCTCTCCCCTACTATACGCTGGAAAGAAATCAATGGTAGACATGTTATACCCAAACTGGATAAAAAAGATCCAGGCGCCAAGGGTAAAAACTATCCACCTCTAATTGATCCGTCAATATTTGCGTTTGTGTTAATCGATACGCTTCATTGCTACCTGCGTGTGACTGACCAGCTATTCACAAGAACTATAGATTTGTTTACCAAAGCGGAGATAGAAACATTTACTGAGGCCTGTGAAACAGAGGGTGTCACTGGCTTTAATTTAATTGTAAAAGACGACGAAGGGTCAAAATTTACCAAGCTTACTGTAGCAATGAGAGAAAATCTATTATTGACAGTATTTTCTGACGAACAGCTGAAGGTTATCTGCACCAGCCTAGAATCAACAAAGCTTGACGAGATCTCTGCTGCATTCTCTGCGTGGGATGAACTTTGGAAAAAAATTAAACTTGCTGAAAAGTCAGAATCATCTGACCTAAAAGATTTAATAACATCATTTATTGAAGCATTCAGAGAAGCATTTGCTGTTCTGGAATTGCCAAATTACTGCCATCTGCTCGTTCATTTGCCATGGTTGTACGAACATTTCGGAAACATTCATATATTTCAACAGCAATCAGTAGAAGCACTGAACCATCAAATGAACAAGGCAATCACCAATGTAACTACACCTCAAAATGCTTTTAGGGATGCTGTAAAATCCATAAACAGAAAATTATTTCAATATGACAAAGATTAGACATTTATATTGTAATTTACAAATTTACTTGCTGACGTTATAATTTGAGTATTTTCAATACACTTTGAACATTGTGTTACATTTGATACATTATATTCAGTTAATTAAGTGCTCATATAAAGATTTGCTACTAATTGTCAATATTACAAATTTAGTTATTTTTCTAATCATTAATACATTTCATTTTCAAAAGCGTTTTAACTTAACTTAAGTTGTTGTGTCTTGTTTTATTAAGTAAGTGTGTAGAAGTTTTATCAAGGTAAACCAATAAGAGATCTTTTTGCGTCTTCAGCACTATTATGATACCAGGTATGATGTCCTCGGTCAAATCAAAATTGTAAATTGTATGTGGAAAATAATGTGTTTGGGAGCCCTATAAAATAGAGTGACAATTCCTGCCATGATTAGGTACTTTACTGATGTTGGTCAAACATAATGAATAGACGAATGTCCCAGCTCAACTTATCGTTGTGTCCATGTAATCAGGTTTTAAAAGAGGATTAATCCTAAAGCTATATAATCTGATCGCAAAAACATCAACACAACCAAATTACGTCACAATTTCTATCTAATGTCTGCATGTAGGTTTTAATCGTAGTTTGAGAGGCTTTTAAAATGTTTCAGAGGCTTTGCAAATATGGCAACTTAACATAAAATTAAAAAACAACGCTTGCAAGGAAACAGTTTTACTAGAAAGTTAAAAGTTTTATCAATCGTTCTCAAGGACGCTATAAAGAAAAACACTGCCCAATAAACGTAGCAGGGATACTTATCTTGGAACCAATTTGTATTTGGAATCATATAAAATGAATATCATATTATTTAAAAGAATCACAAATACTTCTAGAATAGCATCGTAGCCAGCTGATTTGACCACCAGGTAAGACTGTACGATCAAAAATGTTGTGATGTTTCTTCGTTCACGTAGTAAAAGTCTCACGAGAAAACTCAGGTCTGTGATCTTCAAACATTTTGGAACCACTCAACTTTAAACTTGTCAATAACTTTGATGTATTTCTAGATTGAAAATATACTAAACAAGCAATATTAAAGCGAAGCAATCATAGATTATGAACAACAACGAAGAGCTAGCATAAATACTGCATTTTTTATATGATTTTTCACACAAAATGGCGTCGTAAACATTGCGGTTCGGCACCATGACGGCTTGCACGCGCTACGAGGGTACAACAGCAAACTATAACGATATATTAGTTGTATAAAATAAAAACGTTTCACATTAATGTGATTGATTTATACGCAAATTTATGCCAACCTTATGCAAAGTTATATTCTATAAACAATTAATGATTGTTATTCGCTATATTTTAATGTTGAAAATGTTTGGCACAAAACAATCAAACATTTTATCCAAGACAATAAGTTTGAGCTGGTTGATGATTCTTTGATCTGATTACAATCAAAGGCTGTTTTTCATTTTCTTAACGAGGGGAAGAAGTTGGAAACGTTTAGTCTTTATACGTTTCCTTATATGGAGACTTTTTGTTGACAGGGATGTGAACATGTTAAGCTACACCCTTTTTAAATAATGTAAATACAGAATAATTCCATAAATTATTATTAAATGTAATAATAGTTTACATTAATTAAAAAATGTGTAAGTCAATTAGGTGCCCACATCCTTGCCACACCAACAAAAAGTCTCCATATAAGGAAACGTATAAAGACTAAACGTTTCCAACTTCTTCCCCTCGTTAAGAAAATGAAAAACAACCTCTCAATTCTAATCAGATAAAAGGATTAACAACCAGCTCAAAATTATTGTCTTGGATAAAATGTTTGATTGTTTTGTGCCAAACATATTCAAATTATAAAAAAGCGAATAACAATTATTGATTGTTATATAGAATATAACTTTGCATATAAAAGTTGGTATTAAGGCGTGTGATAAGCATTTGAAGAGTTGATATCTGACAAAGATTCAAGTCAAATTCAAAAAGGTATGTGAATATGTAGATGATATCTATTTAAAAACATCAGTCGGTATTTTGATTTAAATTTCTGATGATCAGTGATGTGAGAATTACTTTTGAAAAGTAATAAACTACATTACAAATTACATTTCCTCAAAAGTAACTAATTACATTACTAATTACTTCAGCCTAAAAAGTAATTGATTACAGTTACTAATTACTTTACCAAAAAAGTAATTAATTACTAATTACTTCATGATTACTTTAACTTGTGAAACAAAAGATATTGCCTCCCTTTCGATAAAGACATGTCTCGTTTTGACAATCATGGCGGCCATCTTGTTTTTTTACGAAGGGGAACGATCGATTTGATAATATTAATTTAATACTGGTGACTTCAGCAGAAGATAAATTGACGTTGAAAACTTTTTAATAAAGTTGACAAATAAATGGTTTCATTTGATTTATCAAAATGGTTTATTTTTGTCTTATCAATCTATTCATATAGCCATAAATTTTACATCATCTTTTCAATATTCGAAACTCACTCAAATAAAAAGTGAAAAACTATGGAATCTATTGATCAACAGAACAATGTCAGAACAGAGAAGAATAGGTTATGGGATAGGGTTTATTGGTAATATATCACACAATTCACCTGGTTTGAATAGCTCTCGTGAAAGCTGCAAATAATGTGAGATTACATCGCAGACAGAACAATAAAAAGCGGAACTTAGTGACAGCAGCGCCAGTGAAAATTATCACAAGACAACAAAGCAAATATTTTGTAATCATAAAAGTAATTTGAAAAGTAACGTCAATTACTTTCTCTCAAATAATACTCGTTACTTCAAAAAGTAATCAATTAGATTACTTATTACTTTTCTCAAAAAAGTAACTAATTACTCCTAAAATTACTCCAAAAGTAACGAGTAACGAGTAACGCGTTACTTTAGTAACGAGTATTTACAACACTGCTGATGATAGATTACAGGTACTGATGCTCTGTATTACTGTTTATTAATTTGAACGATATTTGATAGATTGAAAATTCACGTTTTTTTCAATATAAATAATGATGTTTTCATTTTGCATTCTACTACATACATGAGATGCAGTAGGAACATCAGATTTTAGAGAGAAATAGGAGGGAATTTATAATATTTTGTGAATTGTGAGGATAATATATTGAAGAAACCTCTAAGTAAATGGATATATTTTTATTATTGTGAATTGGGAAAACACGGAGGAAAACAATACTAGTCTAATAACGCAGAAATCAAGCATTATGTGCTTAAAGCCGTGGGAAAACGAGGGCAACATTTGCGCAACTTTTATGTCCTTCGAAATTCCTTGTCGCATAGCCACTCTTTCGATTTTGTCTGACTTGTTGCATCGTGTATTTTATTTGTCGTATCGTGTTTGATGGCCATCAAACATTTTCCAAGTCTTTCCAAGGATTTTTGTTATCGAGCGTCTGTTATCTATTTCGTTCGAAATGTATCGAACTCTTTCGATGTTATATGACTTGTCCATGGCTTCCCTTTTAGCCCAGTCCGTGGTCCAGCCTGAGTTGTTCTAGAAAAGTCTTGAGAAAGTTGGAACCGTTTAGCTGCTCCTGATAAGACTGCTTCAGAACACGAAAACACAAGTCAGGCTAAAACAGATTTTTTGCGTGAAAGTTGCCGTCGTTTGCCCAGGGCTTAACGTGTGTGTTTTTATCACTTTTACGTTCTATGTGATTATAGAAATATTGATTCTATAATCAATTATATTTTCTAGATGAAGTTAACATTACTTTTCGTATTGCTCTTTGGAGTCGCTCTTGCCATTGGTATGTGAATTTTTTTAAACTGAAATATTATATAAAAATCATGGCATTATTTTTAATGCCGCTGTTCCACTATTTGCAGCTAATAATCGAAACTGACTGACTTTAAGCGTTTCATCATACTTGAAGTATGATACTGTAAGGCTTGTTCGGGAACAGCATCCATACATAATTGACCTTGTTAACGCCAAATGTTATACTGAAAGAAAAATTCCTTCCTATAAGATTAATTTAACTTTAGTGCCCTTTTTTGATTCAAAATCGTTGTTAGACCCGGTTTTCGACATACAGATACAGACAATTATAGTTGTATACAGCTCATTCGCTATTTTTGATTATTTAGTAAATCTAAAATTTATGTTAATTACATTGTACATATTTTCAATTTTATTACTCGAAATTACACTATAGAGATGTTATATAGCTATATACATTACAGTGAAACCTGTATATAACGGCCAGCCAAGAGAGGTAGATAAATTGACCACTATAGACAGGTGGCCTTTATATACAGGTTTGATTCAATAGAAAATACTATTTTATACATTGAATCAGTGACCAATATAGAGAGGTGGCCGCTGTATAGAGGTGACCGTTATAACAGGTTTGACTGTACTGGTTTCATTAACATTGTGATTTCCTGAATAGAAAATTGCAGAAATGTGTTCAACTGGATACATCATTTACTACTTTAAGCAACATGTTTGTATATGTACCAAATTGCAATTATGGAATCAATTGATCTAATCATCAACAAGTAATAGTGACTCATGCAATTATATTTTGGGTTTAGGTTCTGTCCGTGATGAAGATGAACGAGATCACGGTAAGATTTTCGCATTCCAATAAACTGTATATATGGACTAGTGAAAAATAAACTGAAAAAAAGTTGAACATAATTCTTGATCTTATTTCTCTAATTGGTAAAAAGATCATAAAAATATATCAAAATGTTCAATAAAAATATTATCTGATTAATAAAGTCTTACTTTTTAAATTTGTGACAAATGACAGCGATAAAAGAGATCTTTGTTTAATTGTTAGCACTCTTTTGCTATAATTTTACGCTGTATTTTGATTCACTATATGTAATTTGTAAATTTCCTTTATCTCTCTTGCCTGACGATGTTATTATGAAGATAACGAAATATTGCCAATTATGTCTCTTTTATCGCTGTCATATTATCAGATTTCAAATGCCACAGTAATATTTGTCGCCATTCATAGACATCAATACTTATTTCAAAACGCAACTGAGATTTTTTCGAAATTTTGGACTGTTTTCTCCTATTGTCTTTGTGTCATAATGTAGAGAGGCACTCCCAGAGAGGCACTGCCGGGGAGGCACCGAGCGCTAATTTCCTAAAACTATTTTTGAACTTTTGTACTTATTAGAACAATTCGAGAATGCATTTCAACAGTCAAAATTTCATTTTTCTTTGACCAGTTTAATAAACATGTTTGCAATTTTATACAATCTTTTATTTACTTTTGTGAAATATGAAACGAAGAGAAAGAAGAACAGGCAAAATTGATGATATAATAGTCATACGGTAATATGTAGACGTTCTCTTTTATTTCTTGGTGTCTTACTGTACGGTCGTGTTTATCAAAGTGCTGTAAATAACGGCCATAGTAGCCCTTGTTATCTCTTGATACCTTTAACGTCAACAACAACTGCCTATACCATTACAATGATAATATGATTCTACATCATATGGATTGTGTCGTTATTTAATCCTGCACAAATATGCTGTGGTTACTTCGATTCAAATAAGATTTGGGTACATAAATATCATAAGAAGAACGAAGGCTTCATGGCAAACAGCGAATTTGTAGATTTTGAACTATTGTGTATTTTCTTATGCATTTCCTCAGATGAAAATGATGACAATGAATATGATGAAGTAGCTGCGCAAGGTACTTCCTTATTTAGTCTGAAATGTTATTAATTTGATCATATATAATATTACTTTTGCGTTCTTACAATGATTTAATAAGAATGAAACGACAAATCAATCATTAATTTTTGAATACTGTATATGTCACTATACTATTTGTAGAATATTTCATGAAAAATACGATGCAATAAATAACTTATTAATTCATCTATCATCATCATATATTTATTCATTATATATTAATTATATTTAATAATAAAGTAATTGTGTGGGCAAAACATCAATTTGAGTGCTCAATGCTGAAAGCAGAGCAATATAAATAGTAGATCAAAGATCACGAGTTTATTCCGTTACTCTGAGTTTCGCGTAAAAACGCTCTTCAGACGGTTTTATTAAATTTAATTAAATTAAATTTATTAAAAACGATTTTTAATAAAACCGTCTGAAGAGCGTCTTTACGCGAAACTCAGAGTAACGGAATAAACTCGTGATCTTTGATCTACTATTTAATTATATTATATAATTTCTATAGTTCTCTTTTCTAAACTGACAAGCAACAGATTTGCTAGAAATACGCCACATTTTGCCTGAAATTTAATCGTTTGAAGCTTGTTCGTTTACATTAATACAATGAATGATCATGACATGTGCATGAATTTCATTCAGCTGATTGAATACGAGAGTAGTATCCTATAGGTTAATCTATTAGGTATCAAATACTGGGAATAGTTGGGTTATTTATTCTATTTAAGTCAGGTTGAATCTGCTCATATCAACATACATTTTCACGTTCAATTCTATGAGACCTAGGATGATAATTTTCATACGAGATTAATACTGATTACATAAATTTAAGGTCTAAAGAAATACTTTGTCAGCTGATTTCGATTATTGTTTTGTCAAGGTACTGTGATCACATTGGTATTGATTCCTATTTATTGTTTCTTATTATTAGATGAAGAGAGAGCTGATCCAAAGCCATTTTGGTCTGGTCGTCGTCGTCGTAGTAGTCGCCGCCGTCGCCGCGTATTTTGGTCCCGTGCTGGTTTACCTATAGTAGGAAAATAAATAAATAAATAATCGACCTAATTTCTATGAAGCAACTGTCGCGTCATTATATATCATTTTCCAGTATGTAAATGAATCAGCAGCCTTTATTCAAAAGCAGCGGCGGTGTTTTAATACTTAAAATATTGTTGGTACGAGTAGCTTTCTGATCGTATTTAATAAAAATTCAGCAGTGTCATAGGAATTTTTTCGTGTCATTTTTTCTTTGTATATGTCATAGAAGACTGATAATGATTCCCTCGTAAAATGACATCATGACGTCGCTGAAGTTAAACCATGGTCGGTATTAGTTCATAGTCAACATCTGTCCGTTCTGGCGTCACGCACTAGCTCATTGGAACTAATATTCCGTCACGTGTTTCAAACTTTAGGGAGTTAAGGCTAGGGTTAGAGTCAATACTATGTTATACAACACGGTCGTGTTTATTCACTGATCTGTAACCTAGTCCTTCACCCACCATAGCGCTATACCAACTAAACACAGGTCGCCTTTACGACAAACTCTCCAAAGCTGTAATGTAATACAAACGCTGGAGACTGGGAACTATTGTGGTATGGGAATAGATTCCCTCCTCAGAATTATTTAATGTATATACAGTCACATTGCATCTAGAAAGCGCTATCTCCAATCATGATTTCCATTCCAAAACAAATGATACTCCCTATCATTTGTTTTCCTTCATCGTTCAAACCAAATTGTGTATTTATAGTGTCTAAACTAGGTTCAAAACTGTACAAGTAAATCTTCATTAATTTTTCAAAAAAGTTATTTATTACTGACAATGATCAAACATGTATATATTTCTTTGACGTGTTTAAACATTTTAAATATCATACCTAATACACACATGTTTCTATGAGATTTTATCAAATATGTAACTATCATTTTCCTATACTTGTAGCAC
>OU744448.1:33396228-33412792 GCA_916610825.1 Haliclystus octoradiatus
ACAAAATCTGTGTGTTACAGAGCAAAATTTAATGATGGCTATCACTTTCGTTCAGCCTTATTTAATTTAGAATCTTTAGAAATTCGCAGGATTAAATATGATTTATGCATGGTGTAAAAAATTATTAATAATCTAATTGTCTTCCTTAGTCAGTTTTTAAAAAAACGTAACATCAGTAATCTGCGAGAACATTCCATGCAATTCGTTGCATGTTCACCGCCTGTAAACAATTGCATCTTTTACTCATTTTCTTACCTTATATTTCCCTTATGGAACCAATTAACGGAAGACATTGTGACCTCTTCCGCCCTAGAAAATTTTAGTTTTAAATTGGATAATTTTGATTTAAGTAGCTACTGTAAGCACTCTCATTAGGCTGCACATCAGTGTAAGTTACATTAATATATAATTTCCCTTTGCTTGCCTGTAAAAAATACATCTGATAGTTTATTTTTTACAAATAAAATATGAAAAAAAATGAAATGAAATGTAGAAATTGAAGACGCTAATCATTTCTAATTATGTTTATTATCATTGTAATCAATTTGGTCGGGAAACTTCATTGGAGTTGATAATTTAAATTTCGTATAGTAGTATTAGTAGTAGCAGTATAGACAGTCACATTATAGGAATGTGCCGTCCCTCTCACGTTGAGCTGAGGCTTTCATAAAGAACTGACGTGTTTCGGCATGCGGTTTCTGTTTGAAGTTTTATTGGCCTTTACGCGCACTTTTATTAGTTGCTGCGCTAGCCAGAAAATTACCATCATTCCACCTCCCCAAGAAAAAATTAAGCCAAGGTTTTGTCGACGAGGTTTCCGTTCTCAGAAAGCACTTGCTGCAAGAAGAAAGCGTAACTCAGAACATCGTAATAGAAACAGAAATCGTCACAAACCGAAGGCTTCAAGTTTTATTGGATCAGAACTGCGATCTCGCAATCGAGTTTCAAATGGAGATAGCACATTATCTCCTTCAGCGAAAAGACCCTCTACGCCTAATCGTATTGCTACGTTCAACTCCAGAACCCTGAAGTGTCCGTTGCGACAGAAATTTCGTATAACCCAGCATAAAAAACCCTTTCATGTAAAACATGTAAGTATATACCGAGTATTTATCAATAAGCCTGATTGATATAGGATAAATAAAAGAAATTGGAACGTATGAAATATGAAAGGCACATGGGAGTTTTTAAGGGAACTTTCGCCAAAAAAGAAAAAAATGCAAGAGTTTGGAATCTTTGGTAGTTAATGGAGAAATGGGTGTCTGATATTCTATAGATTGTCAACAGTTTCAATCAAAAGTTCGCAAGCATTGGTTATACTCTCTCTGGTAAGATAACTATTTCTTGGCTTCACTTTTAAAAAAAATCGTAACATTTGACCCTTTACTTTCACTAGTTTAGATAAAATAGGCATCAAAATATAATTTCATCATTCTCATATAAAAAGCGATCTGGAATTCACACTATTCAAACAAAATTTTTCAAAACCTTTGTTTCCGAATTTCAACCTGACCTATAACACCATTTTATAGTTTTCCGGTTTATCAGAAAAATTTTTAAGTAGCCTAAAAATTGCAAGAGTCATTGCTTGTTACAAAGCAAAGAGTAAGAAAGGACAGAATAATTATCGCCCATCTCAATCTTCCCAGTAATTTCAAATTCTTCGAATAACACATGTTTGATGATACGCATCATTCTAAAAATACATTCAATGTATTTAATCGCATTGAATTAGGTTCAGACCGCCACGACAGTTATCCACCTATCAAGAGTTCTAAACTGCTGTGAGCTTTTTATGGTGCCTTAAATAGCTCTGAGATGATTGGTGTAGTTAGTCTCGATTTAAGCTTTTGATACAGTTGATCATAAGATTTCATAAAGAAGTAATAATGTTACGATTTTCGTACAAGGAGTTATAATGGCTTGAATCTTATTTGTCTGATATAGAGCAAACCATTATAAGAGGTGAAGCTAAATCTTCCCTAATGAGCATTTCGAAAGGGGTAAACCAAGATTCTATTATCGGGATTTGGCTTTCCTTATTTTCAAATGATATCTACACTGTCACCACGCATTATGGTGAGGCTTTCAACAAGAACGGACGTGTTTCAGCGAGCGGTTTCTTTTTGCTTCTTTTGCTTCTTTACAACGACCATGTTGATGTGGCATAAACAATACATCCCGGAGTCATGGCTGTTTCAAAGTACGGGTTCAAAATACCCAACTCGGTTTACTACTCTTTTCATTAAATATTTCGTGGTGGACTCATTGGGGATTTGTGAAAACACTCTACATGTAGTAATTTTCATTGTAAATGTTTTACTTATACCAAACATGATGAGTCTTCCAGCTCTGAATAAACCAAAACTATCTATGCGTTAAACAAGCAAGTAAGATACTCCCCTTAAATGTCTATACTTCTGCTTTACAACAGTATCACGTTCAGTACCACATAAATTATTAGGGATGTACGGTTTTCAATAGTTGTGGTGTTCGACTCATAGAAGGCATGTAAGAATTCTGAAAAAGGCTCTCCAGCTCGTTTTGAGGGGTCAGAATACAGAATCGTCTGCTACACTCCTAATGACGTATGGAGTGATAGATTTTACCGATTGGCTGAGAGTTTAAACTCTTACTTGGATGTGAAGGGCCCGGGGGTAACTTCTATATTTTGGGTATAAAGGGACGTTCAAATATCAAGGGCACCTTTTAAAAATCCCAACAACATTTTTGGGCTGTGCTTAGTCATTATTTTTTTTGAGGTATCTTTTTGACACCTTTGCAAGTTTTTCATTGTGAAAAAAAATTTTGCCTATAAAATGTCTTTTTTCATTTTTTTTTATTGAATCTGCCATTCATAAAATTATAATTGGGGTATCTTTTCATTATGCGAAAAAATTTTATGGTCATTCTGCCAAAGTACCATTTGAACAACCCTGTCGAAGCGCAATGGAAGGTCCTCCCGGGGTGAAGGATGAAGAATAAAGCCGTCCCTTGCTATATTTCAAACAAATTTGAAAATTCGTCCAAGTTGTCCATCAACACAGACATTAATTGAAAATCAAATCAAATGAGAATTGGTTGAAATTGCTTTTGGATTCTCAACAAAATAATTAAACTAATGATGATGATGTTAACCATTGAATATATTACAAAAACATGCAAACAGGAAATTCAGAAAACATTGTGATAAATATATTTCATACCTCCACCGTCAGTTTCCATGTCACAATATGCGTTGATTGAATCTTGTTCTTTCCATGGTCTTATCGAATAAAAGCCATTTGAATCTATACCATCATTTTTCAAAGTAAGACAATCGTCTCCCTGAAAATAATGATAATTAAGTTACGAAATATATTCAAACCAAAATCAGTCAATAATAATCCCAAGTGTCGAGAAAAAAAGTTTGCAACATCGGAGATTAAAAGATTATATGTATAGCCTCCATAAAGCTGTAAGGAAGTTAGACTGCGTACAGCCAAATATATTAGGATGTTATTTGAAGTATTAGGATTGCATTCATTATCATCATTTAATAGGAATCACACAGAACAGATGAAGATGAATTTAATTTTATTGTTCCTCATGATTTCCTTTAGAGAAATAGAAATAGTCATATTAAAATCTCTAAAGTTGCTAATTATCAATTTTATCTATAGGTAAGAAAATTGAATGGAAACACAATTGAAATGACTAAAGAATACTTATAACTTACCTGGCTATACCTTCTCTTATTGATGTAGAATGTTGAATTGCTCATCGCCTTTATTGTAGCATGCTTAAGGACGATAGATGCATTGTAGAGCTCACACAGGAGTTGTAGACTGCTTTCATTTTTAATGATATTCAAATATCCACAATGTTGAATATTTTCACAGATCATCAAGCATTCTGTTTGAACAATGGCGGCGTAATTCTGAAATGGATTTTCTTCGAGGTAGAAACCAACTTTCGTTTCATAAACTGTAGTAAAATCTTCTGCATAAGCAGTATTTCCCCATTCTGCTGCAGCAATGTAAAATGCCAAACAAACCAAGTTTGATATACCAATCATTGCAACAACGGATCTAGGAATTAGATAAACTACTATAATGAAATTGTTATTGAATTCACACCTTATAAATCTCAGGAAACCTTGGCCTCAGTCAATATTAATTGTAAAATATATAGAGAATAATTCATGGGCGAGTGGAGATACGGGATTTGAATTTTCGAGTCTTCAAGTCGATATCTCACCATCGATGCTCTGCGAGCGATTGTGATGTCGACTCGAAAACGAAAAAAATAAATTGATATCTCGAAACACTCATGATTTATTCTGTTTATTATATCAAAATAATACCACAAGTATTACTCTGAGTCTCTCTGGTAGGTATCGAAGGACAGTAACATCATAAACACGTGCAGTCTCAATTTTAATTTCTTAAAAGTCTTTTCAAATATAAAATCAACTTTGAATTTTATTTTATTTTGAGCTACGATTATAACAATAAATCCAGTAGAAGAAAGTAAATATTGTAAACAAACATCTTTCAAGCCTGATAAATTCTGTCTTCGTCGGAAATTGAAAACCTCTCGGAGGGTCAACGCTAGCCTAGCTCTACAAGGTCACTATGTGATGCGCTGAGAAAAATCTTATCATATTACGCATGCGCTTCATGAGTGTCTGCTGTCAAGTATATGCGGACCAAGGCCAACAGTAAACAAAAACAACTGTCAAGACGGAAGGTTTGCATCACATCACACTTTTTGCCCAGAGCCATCTATTTACAAGAGTTGGGACACTCATGCCATTTTTTCTTCTTTGGCCTGGACCTGAGCACGTTTTTCACAGCAGTGCGCATGTGCAAAAGAATGTTGTGTCTTTCCAGCCATTTTGGAATTGTGTGAAATGGTTTGCGATCGTTTAACAAGAGTAACATAACCATTTATTAGTTGTCTTTCTCCATATTTGCTGGACTCTCAAAATATGAATAAAAATTTACTTCAATGTATACTTTGTTATTGATCTCATCAGCATGTTGCTCAAGAGTAAATCAGATGAAAGCTATTGGAATTGCTAAATAGACAGGTTGTTTGTGGAGTATGGACTACATCTCTTACGCTATTCTTTGAAATCAAAGACAACTTTTTTCTAATTCTTGTCCCCAGTTGGAATAGTAAACAATACTTTTATTTCGATTACTATTTCGTATAATAACACAAAAATTTATAATTTAATCCTATGTCTGTTTTCACTGATAAAACTTGTATTTTTCCGCGCACTTCGCTTAAAAACAGGAAACCTGGTGCCAAAAGAACGAGAACCCTGGTATCAATAGTACGAAAATGGCGTCTAAAAAAACACGTGAATGGCATCTGTCCAATAGGAGATGATAGCGGCACACGAAAGCGTGTCCCAACTCATGTAAATAGATGGCTCTGGATTTGCCAGTTAAAATATTGAAATGAAATTGAATTTTAAATCATGAAATGAAAAAATGAGAAAGTCTTTTCTGCAACATAAGGGTATATACTAATTTGTTTTATTCTACAAAAGTCCTACCATTTGCTTGCAACTGTTTGTATATATACAATGAAAAATATATTAAATGCATTTAAGTAATAATTTGGGAAATGAATATTATATTTATCGAAAAGTCACAACAGATTTATCTACAATGAATATAACCGATACCTATAAATGCTAAAGTTATGAGAGTGTGGTTCAGCTAGTTGTTGAGTCCCGCTTACTCATCATATGTAAGCAATAACAAGACAAGTAATAATCATAAACACATGAGAACTATATTTTATATTCACATCAACCGCATGTCCTCAGCTCACTAGTGAGTCCCTCTTTTGGATCATCCTCACACTTCCTCATTACGGGAGGCTACATGTAAGTGAGGTCACTACAGCTAATAGTATGCTAATTTCTCAGTCGCTTTTTTAGAAAGATATATGAATGGCATATTACATTATATTCACTGTTTTCCAGGTGTGCTTAGGACAGGCTGTGACTTCTGTATTTCGTTAGGTTACTTTTACAGGATAGCAAAAATAAGGGTTTTCAAAAGTCCTCTAGCAAAAGTCTGGTCAGTTTACACAGTGGTAGTTTTTGTTGGATTTTGAAATAAATCTTTAATCTTGTAGCTCCAGATCGATTTATTATATTTAATTAAATCATTCATAATAACATTCATATGCATATATACTTAGATCCCACGTGAATTCACACTGATTTCGTAAACCATATATACCTTAGATACATAACATCCTGGATCTTATCTTGTATAAGCAGACTAATCGAATCATTGTATTAAACTGCAATATTTTAACTAAAACAGAGACGATTGGTTGCCTGTATTTATTGGCTGTAACACCGTGAAATGAAGTTTTACTTTTATAGACCCGGATTTCCATAAACCCCTGTCTAGACTATAGAAAGACCTGGGTTCGTTTGAAACTTTGAAACTTCAATTGCATTCTCGATTTTATTGTTCTTACGGGTAAAAAAATCATAAGTGAAATATATACAATCTCATGTGAAAAGGGTCATGGGGAAAGGATTTCATGAACATAAAATTGCCCTATCATTCAAAAAGTGGCTTTTCTAAACTATCACACAAAGGTTTTCTGCCATCTGATTCGTTGAAAGAGTGCGCATGAAATCCTAGGGTAGAACATTATCCGAAAACATTGAAAAGCTTTAAAAAGTTTGATATGTGATATAATATAGAAATTATAACTTTCCGATAGCAATGTAACAAATATCTCAATTATGGCAATGATTTACAAAACGATACTTAGCATAAGATGTTTATATATTTGTTAAAAGCGTGGTAAATGAGTTATTGATCGCGCAGCATGCAAAGCAAAAACGCAGATGAAAACCAGTTATGGGCTACGCTGTTTCAAGATAAACCTAAAATTTGAATAACATTTAGTACATTAAATTCATAGAGAACTATTGTACAGTTTATATTACAAACATTCTTGTATTAAAGAGTTACCACACGGCAACCTTGTTTGTAACCTGAAAAACTCGAAAGCTGAAAAACATTCGCTCTTACGGGCTCGTGTTTTCCGGATGCTTTCTCATGTCCTCCCAACATCTCACGTGTTCGGATGAGGTGCTCCAAACACAGTGGCCGTGTGGTACCTCTTTTATAAATCGATTTTACTCGATTTGCTTCTAATAAATGTAATGAATTATCAGCATTTTCTTTAAAATATCGGATATATAAAATAAATATATAATAAAATAATGTAGTACTATCGATACTGACCAGTTTGATTTTCTCATAAATAGTGTCAGAGGATTCGATCAGCCAATCAATGTCCATTTATAACAAAAAGAGAACAAATATGAACTAATGGGATCAACTGTTTTTCCAGCAACGAAAGCATGTCAAAAGACAGAATATTTGGAAAAAAAATTGTGAATTTGTGATATAAGATCGAGAGTATAAAGGACAGCATGTGCTTTCCTTGTAATTAAACGATTTATAATATTATTATCCAACATCAAGTATTTCTAGAACAATTATTATATGTAAATGATCTTATTTTGAAGATTCAATATTTATGTTTACATTTGAAATGGTACAATTGCTGAACATCGAAGTGAAGCCTTCAGCGGAATTAAGATTCATTTCTCTGGCCACGTGCGAGTTGTTTTCCTTGGTTGTGTTTCACTATAACGTTGCATCTATCTGATCCACTTCTCTTCTGCTTCCTCTTAATCTGTTATGGTATTTCAATTCTACAATTACATACCGTTGAAAAAATTCACTGTGTATATTGTTTTCTACTTCCTGTATTTCGCCTGTGCTTCATACAGAAGGAAATCCAAGTTATTACTTGTAAAAGTAGAAAACCTTCCGTTATTATCAATATTGTTATCATTATTACTATTTGAATTTAATTGTAAAGTAAAAGAAAAAATTTTTATACACTTTTAGACACTTTTATACATAACAAGAGAAAGTGTTTTAATTTTATTTTGTTGTATTTTTGTTTTGAGCCTCAGATTGCTAGAACAACATTCGACGATTTATTAATGTTTTTCTTTATTCGACAATATCTATTTTGTTGTGGGATTACTTTGCTTGGTTAACGAAGTGAACTTGAATTTTAAATCAACTACCTTTACTCTGAACATAAGCGAACCCATACAGGAGAAACACCTTATGTTTGTTAACATTGTGGAAAAGCTTTTACTTTTTCAAGTAATTTAGCTATTCATAAAGAGACTCACACGGAAGAAAACCTTATGCGTGTGAACAATGTGGAAAAGCTTTTACTCGACCAAATAGTTTAGCTCGTACAAATAGTTTCCTACAATCCACTGTAAAACAGACTTACCCTACTATATTGTTAGGCATGTTCGAATTGATGCCCCTTAAACGACGTCAACAAAATCGTTTTATAGTTCCATTCTCTAAAACATCATATCTCCAGCGGTTACCTGCATACCACTATCCTACTCTCTGGAACAATTGCTCACACTAGATTGATATAAAACTGTCCAGAAAATTATTCCTAAAAAGCATGAAACTATCCCTCATTCAAACTTACTCCACTGCATGTATAATACCCAACTGTTATGTATGCACAGATCATTAGTCATTCACATTTTATATATTTTTTTCTTCATTTCCTCATTTTTTATTTTATTTTCTATGCAATAATGTTAACAGGATCTCTCTCTTTTGCTCCACTCAGACCTTCATTTTCACTGATTCTTAACTCTTATGTCTTAACAACTTTGTCCATTTTCCTATCCATATTTTCCTTCAACCTTTTACAATATTTCAATATACAATATACAATTTTTTATTTATTTTTTTTTTTTTTGTTTAATGGTTATAATTCATTAAAGGTCATGTTTCTCAACGATCCAAGATGTTTAGCAATTATACTTACTAGTGGTCTTTATTATCAAATTGCTATCACGCGTTAGATGATTGCTGTATCTACTTATAGTTTTATTATTTATTTTTTATTATTATGTCGACTGGTGATCAAACGTTGTGGGAGACCGCTATAATCGCGACAACAGGAGTTAATCATGGCAATATTTTATCATGCTGTGAAAGTTTTATGAGTGGAGAAAACCCTAAATGGCCAGTTAAGGCAGAGCTTATTGATTTTATTGTCATGTTGAAGAAAAAATTATCAACAACAAAAATTACAGAATCTGAATGTAATGTTGAGCTTCAAAGCTATAATTTTGATGACGAAACAGTTGAGTCTGGCGCCATTATTTCAAATGAAGACAACCAGACAGTAAACACTCAATTAAATACTCAGGTTAGGAATACCGCAAATATTTTTCCTGTTGGACCGAATGACAGTGCCGACGATGACGCCTGTTGCGATCTAGACAAGGAAACGTGCAAAGATTTATTGAAAGGAATATGCAAACACGGATTATCCGGACGGAAAGATGGTGTGTGTTTAAATTTCCATCCTAAAGTATGCACGCGTCACCTAAAGAATGGTCGATTTCGTGGTGGATGTAAACTGTCGAAAGACATGTGTCCTAAAGCGCACATATTTATTTGTAAATCTTCTTATCAAAGAAGATCATGTTATGACAATAATTGTCCATCGTTGCATTTAAAAGGAACAATTCGCTTTCTTCGGTCTGATCGAGTATCTCCCGTTAAACCCGGGGTTAAACCGCAAGAATTAAACAATCAACCTGAAAGGGCTGATACAGGTGCAGACAGATCCAACACAACATCTGCAAATGAAATACGACCAATGGTAGCTCAATGGAGACATCCAAATTCTCAAGACACCTGTCAGCTGCCAATTAATTCTCAGATGATGCATCCTCCCGCACAGCCTCCTTTTTTGTACCCGGTGATGCCACACCCGGTACCTCCAGACTCGATGCGCTTGGATCGGATGGAGACCAAAATCAATCAACTAGTACAGCTACTGATCAATGGCCTCAATCATCAACAACAACCTCATCAAATTCCTCGTTGTTGAAATGTTATTATTTTAATGCCAGATCAATTCAAAATAAATTAGACAGTCTCATTGTCATACTTGATTCTTATGTGTATGACGTCATCTTCATTACGGAAACCTGGTTATCATCTATTATTCCAGATTCGATGTTGACAATCTCAACTGGATACACTATTGTTAGAAAAGACAGAGAGTCGGATGCCATTGGTGGGGGTGTGGCCATTTTGGTCAAGAGTAATATTAAATTTACCTGCGTAGAGATACCATCAAATCTAACTCATCTCGAATGCTTTGTAATTGACATTCACCTGTCCAGTCATCAATTTTATCGAATGGCATGTGTATACCAAGCACCTTCCAAATCTAATTCTGTTATTTCTACTGATGAGCTGTGTTCGTTTGTAGACTTCTGTACCATTTGTACTTTCCCGTGTTTTGTAATTGGAGATTTTAATTATCCGTCAATTGATTGGAATATTCCAATAAGTTATGGAGATAATTGTCACACGAGTTTTGTCGACGCTATTATGAAAAACAATTTGTATCAAGTAGTAGCTCAACCTAAACGTATAAATAACTTTTTAGATTTACTGTTTACCTCAGAACCGTCACTTGTCAGTGATATCGAAGTGGTTGAGCCGTTCACTCTAATGTGTGATCATAATGCAATAGAATTTTCCATCAACGTCCCACCATGTCAACCATCGATCAGCAACAGCAATAAAAGAAATTTTAGGAAAGCTGACTTCACGAGTATCTCAGATTATGTTCAGAGTGTTGATTGGCTATTACTATTCGAAGAGGCTAACGGTAATGTCGAGCTGTTTTGGCAGAGTATTTGCAGAATTTTGAACTATTGTATTGAAACGTATGTCCCAAAATTTAAAAATATCAAGCGGAAGACGAAATATCCCAAACAAATTCGATCTCTAGCTTTGAAAAAACGCGCAATGTATCGCAAATCTATATCTTCAAATCATTATAAGGCTGAATATATAAAAGTCTCGAAGCAATACTATTCTGCAATGAAAGATTTTAATGTTGAACGTGAAAAATCTCTGCTCGAGGATCCATCTCTTGCAAAGTTTTATTCCTTTGTAAACTCTAAATTACAGTCTAAGCCTACGACGCCCCTTTTAAAAGATGACAGCGGTAACATTATCACGGATTCGAAAGAGAGAGCTAATTTATTCAATAGGTATTTTTCTACAGTCTTCACTGAAGATGATGGCCTTACTCCCGAATTTTCACGTCAAACGGATGATGAAACGTTTCTGTCAAATGTTAATTTCTCGTATTCAAATGTTTTACGCACACTATTGGACTTACCCAATAAAACATCACGTACGCCGGATGGGTACCCTGCACTTTTGTTAAAAAACATTGCTACTGCTATTGCTTTACCTTTATCGATGCTGTTTGAGTTATCATTTTTACAAAGCTGTATTCCGGACGTTTGGAAAACTGCGTTTGTTATTCCGATCTTCAAAAAGGGAAAGTCATCACTATGTCAAAACTATCGCCCTGTTTCCTTAACCTGTATTTCGTGTAAGGTGATGGAATCGATTATAGTTAGTCAAATGCTTGATTATCTTCGTAAACATAACTTGCTAACAAAAGAACAACATGGCTTTTTAACTCGTCGCTCAACATGTACTCAGCTTATTGATACGTTACATAGCTGGAGTGAAGCAGTGAACAAAAGGCTACGCGTTGATACAATTTATATCGATTTTAGCAAAGCGTTCGATACGGTATCACATAGTAAGTTATTGATCAAGTTAAGTGCTTATGGTTTCGAATACGAACTTTTGGACTGGATTTCTTCATTTTTAAATGACCGTTCTCAAATCGTATGTATCGAAGATACCTATTCAAATCCCTTAAACGTTGTCAGCGGAGTACCGCAAGGTTCTGTGATTGGACCACTCTTATTTATTTTATTTATTAATGACATTGTCACTTGTGTTGAAGATGATTGTCAAATTAAATTATTCGCTGATGATGCAAAGATATTCTCTTGCAGAAGTACAGCAAACGTTAACTCTGATTTATCTAACAGCATAGAAAACCTTTGTCAATGGTCAGAAAAGTGTCAGCTACGTATCGCGTTTGAAAAATGCTCAGTCTTTAGTGTAGGAAACATGAAAATACCTTCATGTGATTACAACTTATCTGGACACTATTTACAACATGTCAATAAGATCAAAGACCTTGGAGTTATCCTCACTTCAGATCTAAAGTCATCTTCTCATTGCTCAATGATTGCATCTAAAGCATATTCAAGACTTTATTTAATATTAAAATGTTTCACCTGTCGTAATCCTGAATTACTAGTCAAAGCCTACAAAACATATGTGCGCCCACTGTTGGAAACGGTTTCACCAGTGTGGAATCCCTGTCTTCAAAAAGATATTGTTACAATAGAGAAAGTTCAAAGGCATTTAACAAGAAAAATGAACCCTTCAAGAGTAGACAGTTTGTATTACAAGTCATATCCTGAAAGACTAAAATATTACAATCTTGAATCGTTGGAAACTCGTAGAATTGAAAATGATTTAATTTTTATGTTTAAAATAACACATAATATGGTCGATTTAGACATAAATAAGCTTTGCGATTTTGATATAAATAAATACAACATGAGAGGAAACTCGCACAAATTAAAATCCAAATCAATCCCCAAGTTTAAATCCATTCAAAATGACTTTTGCAATCGTGTCATACCTTGGTGGAATTCTCTGCCAGAGAAATGTGTTACTTCAAAGACAGTGCCAGCATTCAAACGTTCTTTAGCTAGCATAGATCTAAATGCCTTGTAAATACTTTAGTACAAATGTCGTAACCTTTAAATTTTATTTTATAACCTTTTTAACTTAGCTAGATAGTTCTAAATGCCTTGTAAATATTTGAGTAGCAATTTTTGTTTGTAAAACTTTTATCTTAATAACATATCTTAACTTTTTTAACGGCTTTACATAAGTGGGAACCACAAGTTTCCCTGTATTTGCCTGTCACCATTGTTGACAAATAAAATACATACATACATACATACAATATTTCACTAAATAAAATACTCACTAACACACACACACACTATCACTCAGCTTATTTGAATTATTTCTATTGTTTGTAAAAAAAATACTTAAATAAATAACAATAATATTCTACATTACCTGCTACAGACTCTAAATATGTAATAAATAATAATGAACAAATAATGTCCCGCAAATAAACAAGCACATTGTGCTTAAGGGGTGACTCCAGTCATATTTGTATTTTCATATATTTATGATTGAACTATTCATTCATTCATTCATTCATTCATTCATTCATTCATTCATTCATTCATTCATTCATTCATTCATTCATTCATTCATTCATTCATTCATTCATTCATTCATTCATTCATTCATTCATTCATTCATTCATTCATTCATTCATTCATTCATTCATTCATTCATTCATTCATTCATTCATTCATTCATTCATTCATTCATTCATTCATTCATTCATTCATTCATTCATTCATTCATTCATTCATTCATTCATTCATTCATTCATTCATTCATTCATTCATTCATTCATTCATTCATTCATTCATTCATTCATTCATTCATTCATTCATTCATTCATTCATTCATTCATTCATTCATTCATTCATTCAATCATTCATTCATTCAATCATTCATTCATTCATTCATTCATTCATTCATTCATTCATTCATTCATTCATTCATTCATTCAACTCTACTTAAACGAACCTACAATGGTGAAAAACCTTGTGAACAATGTGGAAAAGCTTTTGCTCGTTCAAATGCTTTAACGGAACATAAGCGAACCCACACTGGAAGCCTTTACTTATTTAAGTAGTTTAACTAGCCATAAACGGAGTCATACAGAAGAGAAACCTCATGGATGTGAACAATGCGGAAAATCCTTTGCTCAATCAAATAATTTGAGTAGCCATAAACGAACTCACATTGGAGAAAAACCTTAGGCTTGTGAAGAATGTGCAAAAGGCTTTGTTATATCAAGCTCTTTAACTATACATAAACGAACTAACACAGGAAAAATACCTCATGTGTGTAAACAATGTGGAAAAGACTTTGCTGATTCAAGTGCTTTAGCTAGATAAACGAACTCACACAGGTGATAATCCTTATGCACATGAGTGAAAAGTGTGCAAAAGCCTTCACTCAATCAAGCTATCTAACTATACATAGACGAGCTGACAAAGAAAAAACCTCTTAAGTGTGAACGATGTAGAAAAGTTTTCACTATCTGAATTAGTTTGGGACTGACCACGTCTGAAATTTAGCATAAAATAGAAAATCTGAATGACATCTGTCCCGACATTTAGCATTTGCAGGTGCATGATAAATTAAAAAAACACATTTTATATCAAATGATATTTGATTACCAAAACAAATGCCTATATTTCATTTATTTTATGTGCTACATCTATAACAATAACATTACACGTTTGTTTGATAAAAA
Organism: Haliclystus octoradiatus; assembly: GCA_916610825.1. NCBI lineage: Eukaryota > Metazoa > Cnidaria > Staurozoa > Stauromedusae > Haliclystidae > Haliclystus > Haliclystus octoradiatus. Next base: position 33,410,701 of record OU744448.1, read on the forward strand.
CAGCATCACCATCTCCATGTATCGGTAGATTCCTGTGTGCGTTCCTATCACAGCGAACTACTTTGTAATCTGATGATGACTGAGGTATTAAATTGATATATCTATTAGATTGGTTGTTGAAATGTTGTGGTATAGATTCGAGAGCTGATATAAACGTACTTGTTGTTCATTTTCGGCTCACTTCGAAAACGGTACAATTATTTGAGACATAACATATCTCTATGCCTATATGCTATACTTAAGAATCTTACAAAACAGATATTTACATTGCACAAAGGAGACAAAAACTGACACCAAAAACATATATATCACGCATGATTAGAAAACGTTGACGAATTCAACCTATCAACACTGAAATTAGCCTGCCTTTCAAAAATGTTCCTAAGAATTTACCTTTCTCTAAAACACGTTTTAGCCTGCAACACCATCATTTTCATATGCTCGAGTGTTTCAATCGTGAATGGGATTTCATATCTATTTGATAATTTCCATAAGTCAACCGCCATGTTAACAGACTTGTACGAGGGTTGATTTTAACCGATAATCACAGCGGATACTATTGGTTTCAATGTACCGATATCAACAATATATTTAAAACATAGCGTAAAAGATTCTAAAGTTTTAAGCAGCATGATCGAGGTTTCAAAATTGAAGTTTGTGTATTCATTAATAAACTTCCAAATTACGCTTTAACTTTTTTTTGGAAATTAAAATTAAGCTACTAGCAGTGAAAAGTAAAATTGTTGGCTCCATCAACATTTCCAAATTTGAGCTTCTTGGACTAGTCTAATGAGTCAGTAGCGCTTAGGAACATGAGCTACAATAAGTCATAGTAATTTTCGACAGTACTGCTTGCGCCATATCTTGGAGAAAGTGTTAGAGTTATTGCTGATTGTCTCTTTGGTGTCTTTGTTTATAGAATGCAAGTCTGATAAGCACAGGAATTGGGAAGCAGCAAGAAATTTGAAATCACAAAACAAGAAATACGTATTTAAAGTCAAGTAAAATCATATGATATAATGTTTATCGAGATGATAAATATCTAAGTCAAGTTCTTAATTTTATGTTATCACAATACTTTTTATAATTGAATTATATTGTTGAGTGTTAATAACTTAAATCTATATAAAGTACCCATAAAGTGCACTGGTAATATATTCCACCCATGCAGTGTTTAATGTTGATTAGTCTTCAAATTTCACATACATTATTCTTTCCATATGTATGATGTCTATGTATAAAGGGTATAATTGATGCTTTAATGTGGTAAATTGTGACACTTGACTGTGACACAGTGTAATGTAAAGAAGTATACTGTTATTGCTTTAAACCATTTCTTTTAACTTTCATCTGTGACTTTGTTAATGAATTCAAGCCATTAAATGTATACCATGAGATTCCATGCCCTGACTCGTGACCATAAATGTTTCCATTAATGTTTGATTGTTGACAAGATCCAAACCACCATCCATTGCCATAAATTTTTGCACAATGTCCATCATTATATTTATCATTATCTCTTTCGTACACAGAGAACATCATACCTTTGCTTTCTAAACTGACTGAATCACCAGCATCTCCTTTTTAAAGAAAATAATAATAAACATGAACAAATATTACGCTTTCCAGTCTTCAAGATTTTGTTCGTGTAGAGAGTGAGAGAACCATTTTATGATATAAAATAAATTCAGAATCAGGTTTATTTATTGAATCGTCTTTGTATTTTTGAATAAAACAATTTCTTCGTCTTTCTTAAACACAAGCAGCTTTCCTTGATACCATTTCATTAATTGAACCTTCAGTGCAGCTTTCTATTCTTCTTTAACTTTGAGTATCACACAAACTTTAATCACGAAATGTTTAAGAAGCTTTGAAAAGAAGCTTTTATCCTTGCATTTACATATATACAAATGAACCAATCGGATTGCAGAAATCTGACTTTGTTTTTAATAATAAAATTCAAATAGAAGAGTCTTAATTTTCTATTGCAAAACTATTATTCTCCATAAAATGCTAACATGATCGATATTCATTGAAATAATTCAAACAATAACAATGACACTCAGAAGCTGTTGGGAAAGCTCTTGTCCAT
>OU744448.1:33412992-33555492 GCA_916610825.1 Haliclystus octoradiatus
CTTCTTGGATTATAAGCTTGTAACCTTTCGTTTCAACACCTCTTGGGACTAACTTATCACATCATCAGGATTATTGCGTCGCTACGTAGTTTCATCTCCACACTATTTCTGTCATGTTATAAGAAAAGCAACTAGCAGGATGAACAGTTAAATTATTTAACAAAAAAAAGTAAAACGATTCCGATATTTCTTTTGCGTAGAGTAATTAAAATGTAGAATGATGGTAAAACGCACTGTCAAACTCTTTTGTAGAAAATAAAATCGTTCATTTTATGATTTCAAAAAGTGGGGACACGAGAATCTCCAAAATACCTTGCTTGAGGTCGATTTCAACGCGGAAAGAGTTGCGCTGTGTGAAAACTCAACCTCAACTTGTACCAATAGAAAAAAAGTTACATCCAAATTCGTTACAATAAAATGTCGAGATATACACCTGGAGATAAAGATACCTTTTGTTCCACAACCTCCTTGCACATTTACCGATTCTTCTTCTCCGGACAATAGCACTGCTGTTGTTGATTGTAGAGGCATATATATACATATGTTTATAAATAAATTAAAATATTATCTATTAGAGTAAAACTAAGATACACATATAATGTTAAGTGCTCAATGTTATTTAAAACAGAGCATTAAATAATATGAGACGATATTGAGGTAAACCTTTTTCCGTTACTCGGAGTTTCACTCGGTAGAATTGCGATCGTCATATAACCGTCTGAATAACCTTCTGGATTACCGTTTTATTAACGCATGAAGATCGCAATTATAGGCATGAAACTCCGGTAAACGGAAATAGGCTTTGCCTCATTTTTGTCTCATATTATATATACAGATTTTTCAACAATTTTAATATGTTTTGTTCATATAACATATACAACATTAAATAAAGTAATATCCGAGCTGTGATGGATATGTGTGTGTGTTACAGCATGACACTGATTACTGAAAATTTTTTTTCTTCTGATTTATTGTCAGATATATGGTTATGGTTTATTTATTTTTTGACAATGTGTAATACGTACATATGTGATTAGTCTTTACAGTAAGCCTTTACGTTCGAAGCAAAATTATTCACAGTACTATGAATGCATTTAAATGATTGTATAGTTCTCTTTGCTCACTAATGTGGTAATATAGGTCGGGATCTGGGGATAGCCCAAATTGCTATAAAATATATAACCCACGTGTGGGCTGTACGGATATGTTTGGCGTAAGCCACTTAATCATTAACGTCATTACATATTAATGTTTTTATATGTTTAATTGTTGGTACATGAATGTATATCATTAGATATTTGATAAAATTTATCTTCTGTAAATCCATTTTGGAAATATTCTGTAATTCTAGATTTGAATATACTAATTGTTCTTAAAGATATAATCGCAAACTTAATTATTGTCTATTTACATCAAGGTAGCATATTCTGTATTCTATATTGGTTTAAAATAAAATTGTCCCACTGTTCTTAGACTCATAGTTGACTGATAGAGAAGAAACAAATAAAGTAGAAATCCAAAAATATCTAATTGAAATTCAGATATCAATCACTTAACATCAAGTGGTTAACCAGCTGAGTCCGATATCATTTAGCATGCGTACAGACTGAAACGTTTTTTCAAGGAAAGTCTATAATTATTACATAAGAATCATTAACTGCAAACGCCAGCTAAAATAGCTTTGTCAACGCAAATGTCTGCAACCTATCAGGTTGCTTTGATATTATTATCAACTCTATCAAAGGTCATTTACTTATATGCAGTATTCTCATGGTCTTTAACACTATCGATGGTAGGCTGATTCCAGGTCAAGTGACGTGAATTAAACCGATCATTTCCCTAAGAGAGCGGCAAATAAGTTGTTACTAGCATTGGGTGTAGGTCCAGCACTGAACCTTGGATGATAAAAATTTGATTGACTAGATAGCAAAAACAATCAAGCAATTGTTACAATCTGGAACACGTAGAATGTAGAATTGTAGGTCTTTGTCAGAAATTTATAACATGGACATGAACTTTTCCTGTTTCACTCGAACATTTTTGGATAGAATTTGACCAATTGATGCATTTTAACATTGGTCGCTTCGAGATTTCCACGACAAGGGTGCTAATTCCCAGAAGAAGGAGTTAGATTTAAAAAAAAGATTTGAAAATGCACTGGAAATACAAAACATTTGTTAACATCTGAAACTGTTTTCCCGGAGATGGGGCTCAAAATCTTCTAGGAAGACCATAACCCAAACCCCTTCAATTGTCACCATTGATCTTTAAGATCATTTCCAACTGAGTTCATTTACGATGGACCTGTAATACACTGGGTATTTATCAAAATATCCCATTTGAGCCAATGAGTTTTCAATCAATGTCTGAGGCAGAAAGTAATGGTAAGTTCAATAGTGTAATTTCCATAGCAGAAATTAGATAGATAGAGATAGATAGATAGATAGATAGATAGATAGATAGATAGATAGATAGATAGATAGATAGATAGATAGATAGATAGATAGATAGATAGATAGATAGATAGATAGATAGATAGATAGATAGATAGATAGATAGATAGATAGATAGATAGATAGATAGATAGATAGATAGATAGATAGATAGATAGATAGATAGATAGATAGATAGATAGATAGATAGATAGATAGATAGATAGATAGATAGATAGATAGATAGATAGATAGATAGATAGATAGATAGATAGATAGATAGATAGATAGATAGATAGATAGATAGATAGATAGATAGATAGATAGATAGATAGATAGATAGATAGATAGATAGATAGATAGATAGATAGATAGATAGATAGATAGATAGATAGATAGATAGATAGATAGATAGATAGATAGATAGATAGATAGATAGATAGATAGATAGATAGATAGATAGATAGATAGATAGATAGATAGATAGATAGATAGATAGATAGATAGATAGATAGATAGATAGATAGATAGATAGATAGATAGATAGATAGATAGATAGATAGATAGATAGATAGATAGATAGATAGATAGATAGATAGATAGATAGATAGATAGATAGATAGATAGATAGATAGATAGATAGATAGATAGATAGATAGATAGATAGATAGATAGATAGATAGATAGATAGATAGATAGATAGATAGATAGATAGATAGATAGATAGATAGATAGATAGATAGATAGATAGATAGATAGATAGATAGATAGATAGATAGATAGATAGATAGATAGATAGATAGATAGATAGATAGATAGATAGATAGATAGATAGATAGATAGATAGATAGATAGATAGATAGATAGATAGATAGATAGATAGATAGATAGATAGATAGATAGATAGATAGATAGATAGATAGATAGATAGATAGATAGATAGATAGATAGATAGATAGATAGATAGATAGATAGATAGATAGATAGATAGATAGATAGATAGATAGATAGATAGATAGATAGATAGATAGATAGATAGATAGATAGATAGATAGATAGATAGATAGATAGATAGATAGATAGATAGATAGATAGATAGATAGATAGATAGATAGATAGATAGATAGATAGATAGATAGATAGATAGATAGATAGATAGATAGATAGATAGATAGATAGATAGATAGATAGATAGATAGATAGATAGATAGATAGATAGATAGATAGATAGATAGATAGATAGATAGATAGATAGATAGATAGATAGATAGATAGATAGATAGATAGATAGATAGATAGATAGATAGATAGATAGATAGATAGATAGATAGATAGATAGATAGATAGATAGATAGATAGATAGATAGATAGATAGATAGATAGATAGATAGATAGATAGATAGATAGATAGATAGATAGATAGATAGATAGATAGATAGATAGATAGATAGATAGATAGATAGATAGATAGATAGATAGATAGATAGATAGATAGATAGATAGATAGATAGATAGATAGATAGATAGATAGATAGATAGATAGATAGATAGATAGATAGATAGATAGATAGATAGATAGATAGATAGATAGATAGATAGATAGATAGATAGATAGATAGATAGATAGATAGATAGATAGATAGATAGATAGATAGATAGATAGATAGATAGATAGATAGATAGATAGATAGATAGATAGATAGATAGATAGATAGATAGATAGATAGATAGATAGATAGATAGATAGATAGATAGATAGATAGATAGATAGATAGATAGATAGATAGATAGATAGATAGATAGATAGATAGATAGATAGATAGATAGATAGATAGATAGATAGATAGATAGATAGATAGATAGATAGATAGATAGATAGATAGATAGATAGATAGATAGATAGATAGATAGATAGATAGATAGATAGATAGATAGATAGATAGATAGATAGATAGATAGATAGATAGATAGATAGATAGATAGATAGATAGATAGATAGATAGATAGATAGATAGATAGATAGATAGATAGATAGATAGATAGATAGATAGATAGATAGATAGATAGATAGATAGATAGATAGATAGATAGATAGATAGATAGATAGATAGATAGATAGATAGATAGATAGATAGATAGATAGATAGATAGATAGATAGATAGATAGATAGATAGATAGATAGATAGATAGATAGATAGATAGATAGATAGATAGATAGATAGATAGATAGATAGATAGATAGATAGATAGATAGATAGATAGATAGATAGATAGATAGATAGATAGATAGATAGATAGATAGATAGATAGATAGATAGATAGATAGATAGATAGATAGATAGATAGATAGATAGATAGATAGATAGATAGATAGATAGATAGATAGATAGATAGATAGATAGATAGATAGATAGATAGATAGATAGATAGATAGATAGATAGATAGATAGATAGATAGATAGATAGATAGATAGATAGATAGATAGATAGATAGATAGATAGATAGATAGATAGATAGATAGATAGATAGATAGATAGATAGATAGATAGATAGATAGATAGATAGATAGATAGATAGATAGATAGATAGATAGATAGATAGATAGATAGATAGATAGATAGATAGATAGATAGATAGATAGATAGATAGATAGATAGATAGATAGATAGATAGATAGATAGATAGATAGATAGATAGATAGATGTGTCATATATTTGCATCTCATTTCGAGATAAAACTTTTTATGGGATATACATGGTTATTACAAATTGAAATTGAATTAATAATATTTTAAATAATTAAATGATAAGATAAGAGGGTGGTATATTTGTTTCATATAGTATAGTATATATATAAATATGTATATATATTTATTTATTTATTTATTTATTTATTTTTTTATTATTATTATTATTATTATTTTTTTTTTTTTTTGGTATTATCCCAATTGTTATGATTATTGTTCTCGCTATTGTCATTATCGTTACTATTGTCAAGTAGAACATAAAGATTTGATACTCAACTACTATAGGCAATATGTTATTATTATTACTACTACTATTATTTTCTTTTTTTTTTCTTTTTCTCCTTTCTTTTTTTTTTTTTTTTTTTTTTTTTTTTTTTTCTCTTTTATAAAGCTTCTCTGTTTTTGATGTATTTTGTACATGAAAGAATTGCTGGACATTTCATGATGTGATAGAGATCACTTGCATTTCCATTGCACTCTTGACAGTAGCAGCTTTCTTTAGGCTTATGGAAGATTTTATTAGTGCAAATTTCATGATGAAAGCCGTGAACGGACAATCTAGCAATGTAACTTCGGTTGCTTTGGTTGCATGCCTGCCAACTTAGAGTTTTTAGAATAGGTGCGTTTATGTAATCACCTGATAGCAGCGTATATACTTAGATAGATACTTAGATACTTAGATAGATAGATAGATAGATAGATAGATAGATAGATAGATAGATAGATAGATAGATAGATAGATAGATAGATAGATAGATAGATAGATAGATAGATAGATAGATAGATAGATAGATAGATAGATAGATAGATAGATAGATAGATAGATAGATAGATAGATAGATAGATAGATAGATAGATAGATAGATAGATAGATAGATAGATAGATAGATAGATAGATAGATAGATAGATAGATAGATAGATAGATAGATAGATAGATAGATAGATAGATAGATAGATAGATAGATAGATAGATAGATAGATAGATAGATAGATAGATAGATAGATAGATAGATAGATAGATAGATAGATAGATAGATAGATAGATAGATAGATAGATAGATAGATAGATAGATAGATAGATAGATAGATAGATAGATAGATAGATAGATAGATAGATAGATAGATAGATAGATAGATAGATAGATAGATAGATAGATAGATAGATAGATAGATAGATAGATAGATAGATAGATAGATAGATAGATAGATAGATAGATAGATAGATAGATAGATAGATAGATAGATAGATAGATAGATAGATAGATAGATAGATAGATAGATAGATAGATAGATAGATAGATAGATAGATAGATAGATAGATAGATAGATAGATAGATAGATAGATAGATAGATAGATAGATAGATAGATAGATAGATAGATAGATAGATAGATAGATAGATAGATAGATAGATAGATAGATAGATAGATAGATAGATAGATAGATAGATAGATAGATAGATAGATAGATAGATAGATAGATAGATAGATAGATAGATAGATAGATAGATAGATAGATAGATAGATAGATAGATAGATAGATAGATAGATAGATAGATAGATAGATAGATAGATAGATAGATAGATAGATAGATAGATAGATAGATAGATAGATAGATAGATAGATAGATAGATAGATAGATAGATAGATAGATAGATAGATAGATAGATAGATAGATAGATAGATAGATAGATAGATAGATAGATAGATAGATAGATAGATAGATAGATAGATAGATAGATAGATAGATAGATAGATAGATAGATAGATAGATAGATAGATAGATAGATAGATAGATAGATAGATAGATAGATAGATAGATAGATAGATAGATAGATAGATAGATAGATAGATAGATAGATAGATAGATAGATAGATAGATAGATAGATAGATAGATAGATAGATAGATAGATAGATAGATAGATAGATAGATAGATAGATAGATAGATAGATAGATAGATAGATAGATAGATAGATAGATAGATAGATAGATAGATAGATAGATAGATAGATAGATAGATAGATAGATAGATAGATAGATAGATAGATAGATAGATAGATAGATAGATAGATAGATAGATAGATAGATAGATAGATAGATAGATAGATAGATAGATAGATAGATAGATAGATAGATAGATAGATAGATAGATAGATAGATAGATAGATAGATAGATAGATAGATAGATAGATAGATAGATAGATAGATAGATAGATAGATAGATAGATAGATAGATAGATAGATAGATAGATAGATAGATAGATAGATAGATAGATAGATAGATAGATAGATAGATAGATAGATAGATAGATAGATAGATAGATAGATAGATAGATAGATAGATAGATAGATAGATAGATAGATAGATAGATAGATAGATAGATAGATAGATAGATAGATAGATAGATAGATAGATAGATAGATAGATAGATAGATAGATAGATAGATAGATAGATAGATAGATAGATAGATAGATAGATAGATAGATAGATAGATAGATAGATAGATAGATAGATAGATAGATAGATAGATAGATAGATAGATAGATAGATAGATAGATAGATAGATAGATAGATAGATAGATAGATAGATAGATAGATAGATAGATAGATAGATAGATAGATAGATAGATAGATAGATAGATAGATAGATAGATAGATAGATAGATAGATAGATAGATAGATAGATAGATAGATAGATAGATAGATAGATAGATAGATAGATAGATAGATAGATAGATAGATAGATAGATAGATAGATAGATAGATAGATAGATAGATAGATAGATAGATAGATAGATAGATAGATAGATAGATAGATAGATAGATAGATAGATAGATAGATAGATAGATAGATAGATAGATAGATAGATAGATAGATAGATAGATAGATAGATAGATAGATAGATAGATAGATAGATAGATAGATAGATAGATAGATAGATAGATAGATAGATAGATAGATAGATAGATAGATAGATAGATAGATAGATAGATAGATAGATAGATAGATAGATAGATAGATAGATAGATAGATAGATAGATAGATAGATAGATAGATAGATAGATAGATAGATAGATAGATAGATAGATAGATAGATAGATAGATAGATAGATAGATAGATAGATAGATAGATAGATAGATAGATAGATAGATAGATAGATAGATAGATAGATAGATAGATAGATAGATAGATAGATAGATAGATAGATAGATAGATAGATAGATAGATAGATAGATAGATAGATAGATAGATAGATAGATAGATAGATAGATAGATAGATAGATAGATAGATAGATAGATAGATAGATAGATAGATAGATAGATAGATAGATAGATAGATAGATAGATAGATAGATAGATAGATAGATAGATAGATAGATAGATAGATAGATAGATAGATAGATAGATAGATAGATAGATAGATAGATAGATAGATAGATAGATAGATAGATAGATAGATAGATAGATAGATAGATAGATAGATAGATAGATAGATAGATAGATAGATAGATAGATAGATAGATAGATAGATAGATAGATAGATAGATAGATAGATAGATAGATAGATAGATAGATAGATAGATAGATAGATAGATAGATAGATAGATAGATAGATAGATAGATAGATAGATAGATAGATAGATAGATAGATAGATAGATAGATAGATAGATAGATAGATAGATAGATAGATAGATAGATAGATAGATAGATAGATAGATAGATAGATAGATAGATAGATAGATAGATAGATAGATAGATAGATAGATAGATAGATAGATAGATAGATAGATAGATAGATAGATAGATAGATAGATAGATAGATAGATAGATAGATAGATAGATAGATAGATAGATAGATAGATAGATAGATAGATAGATAGATAGATAGATAGATAGATAGATAGATAGATAGATAGATAGATAGATAGATAGATAGATAGATAGATAGATAGATAGATAGATAGATAGATAGATCTAATCTAAATTAAAGATCAATGGTGACAATTGAAGGGGTTTGGGTTATGGTCTTCCTAGAAGATTTTGAGCCCCATCTCCGGGAAAACAGTTTCAGATGTTAACAAATGTTTTGTATTTCCAGTGCATTTTCAAATCTTTTTTGTAAATCTAACTCCTTCTTCTGGGAATTAGCACCCTTGTCGTGGAAATCTCGAAGCGACCAATGTTAAAATGCATCAATTGGTCAAATTCTATCCAAAAAATGTTCGAGTGAAACAGGAAAAGTTCATGTCCATGTTATAAATTTCTGACAAAGACCTACAATTCTACATTCTACGTGTTCCAGATTGTAACAATTGCTTGATTGTTTTTGCTATCTAGTCAATCAAATTTTTATCATCCAAGGTTCAGTGCTGGACCTACACCCAATGCTAGTAACAACTTATTTGCCGCTCTCTTAGGGAAATGATCGGTTTAATTCACGTCACTTGACCTGGAATCAGCCTACCATCGATAGTGTTAAAGACCATGAGAATACTGCATATAAGTAAATGACCTTTGATAGAGTTGATAATAATATCAAAGCAACCTGATAGGTTGCAGACATTTGCGTTGACAAAGCTATTTTAGCTGGCGTTTGCAGTTAATGATTCTTATGTAATAATTATAGACTTTCCTTGAAAAAACGTTTCAGTCTGTACGCATGCTAAATGATATCGGACTCAGCTGGTTAACCACTTGATGTTAAGTGATTGATATCTGAATTTCAATTAGATATTTTTGGATTTCTACTTTATTTGTTTCTTCTCTATCAGTCAACTATGAGTCTAAGAACAGTGGGACAATTTTATTTTAAACCAATATAGAATACAGAATATGCTACCATGATGTAAATAAACAATAATTAAGTTTGCGATTATATCTTTAAGAACAATTAGTATATTCAAATCTAGAATTACAGAATATTTCCAAAATGGATTTACAGAAGATAAATTTTATCAAATATCTAATGATATACATTCATGTACCCACAATTAAATATATAAAAACATTAATATGTAATGACGTTAATGATTAAGTGGCTTACGCCAAACATATCCGTACAGCCCACACGTGGGTTATATATTTTATAGCAATTTGGGCTATCCCCAGATCCCGACCTATATTACCACATTAGTGAGCAAAGAGAACTATACAATCATTTAAATGCATTCATAGTACTGTGAATAATTTTGCTTCGAACGTAAAGGCTTACTGTAAAGACTAATCACATATGTACGTATTACACATTGTCAAAAAATAAATAAACCATAACCATATATCTGACAATAAATCAGAAGAAAAAAAATTTTCAGTAATCAGTGTCATGCTGTAACACACACACATATCCATCACAGCTCGGATATTACTTTATTTAATGTTGTATATGTTATATGAACAAACATATTAAAATTGTTGAAAAATCTGTATATATAATATGAGACAAAAATGAGGCAAAGCCTATTTCCGTTTACCGGAGTTTCATGCCTATAATTGCGATCTTCATGCGTTAATAAAACGGTAATCCAGAAGGTTATTCAGACGGTTATATGACGATCGCAATTCTACCGAGTGAAACTCCGAGTAACGGAAAAAGGTTTACCTCAATATCGTCTCATATTATTTAATGCTCTGTTTTAAATAACATTGAGCACTTTACATTATATGTGTATCTTAGTTTTACTCTAATAGATAATATTTTAATTTATTTATAAACATATGTATATATATGCCTCTACAATCAACAACAGCAGTGCTATTGTCCGGAGAAGAAGAATCGGTAAATGTGCAAGGAGGTTGTGGAACAAAAGGTATCTTTATCTCCAGGTGTATATCTCGACATTTTATTGTAACGAATTTGGATGTAACTTTTTTTCTATTGGTACAAGTTGAGGTTGAGTTTTCACACAGCGCAACTCTTTCCGCGTTGAAATCGACCTCAAGCAAGGTATTTTGGAGATTCTCGTGTCCCACTTTTTGAAATCATAAAATGAACGATTTTATTTTCTACAAAAGAGTTTGACAGTGCGTTTTACCATCATTCTACATTTTAATTACTCTACGCAAAAGAAATATCGGAATCGTTTTACTTTTTTTGTTAAATAATTTAACTGTTCATCCTGCTAGTTGCTTTTCTTATAACATGACAGAAATAGTGTGGAGATGAAACTACGTAGCGACGCAATAATCCTGATGATGTGATAAGTTAGTCCCAAGAGGTGTTGAAACGAAAGGTTACAGCTTATAATCCAAGAAGAGCTATATAACTTCAAAATTGTAACCTTTCGTTTCAACACCTTATAGTACCTATTTATCATATCTTCAGGTTATCGTATCGCTGCGCAACGATACTTCAACTCGGTATTAACATAAGAAAAGTAGCTAGCAGGATTGATATGAACAGTTAGATTTTGAATAAAAAAGTAAAAAGATTTTCACATGTAGCAATTATAACGTAGAATGTGGGCAAGAAATCTCGGATAAACTCTCTTGTGGAAAAAAAATCATTCATTTTTTGGTTCAAAAAGTGGGACACGAGAATCTCCAAAAGGCAATGTTTGATGTAAATTTGACGTGGAAAAAGAGTTGCGCTGTGTAAAACTTCAACAATAACATGTACGTATAGAAAAAGAAGTTTTATCCAAAGTTTGATGTCAATTCTGCTTGACCTGTCACATATTTCAAAACATTTATTACATAAGCATGCAGTGTTTATTTGGATATTAGCCCTGATGTAGAGTCAAATGGTTACCACAAAAATATAGAGACAGCGATATTAGCAAATAGGATACACTGCTATAGTATCATGGTAATAAGGAAAATTTCAAACGGAGCATGTCATCACAACTTGAATGTAGAAAGATTTCTTGTCCATCCGATGGAGTACCAGTTGGGGTATGAACACAATAATTACTTTGTTTTTCACGTAAAAGTTTCGATGGCAAATGTTCAAAAGTGTTACAGTCATGTATCCCGGATGCGATCCTTTTATTTGCTACAATTAGAAGACAATAGTTTGTTCCTAGAATATATATTTTTCCATCCACGTATTCAAATCCCTGACAATCTTTCTCCAAACGATTGACAAACTTGAAAATATTCCTCATATAACTGGAAGAAAATTCATCTTGAAGACACAGATCATAATGTAATTTAGAATGCAATTTACCTGGAAGGAAAAAGGGTTGATATACATATCTGTATTTATATATATATATAATGATAATTAATAAATGGAAAATCAGACATTCATATTTGCTACTATTAGTTACACGCCAAGGCGATCATCAGGCAATTTAATCTGTGAAAAATATGTCATACATTCTATGATAATATATAAGCAGCTAATTTTATTGTTAACTTTTCTATTGTTTACATTTGGTAATAGACCAAATCGGCTAATTCTTCAATTTCCTGATCACGTGACCCAGATGAGGTACTCAGTTTGCGCTTTTTCAAGCAAACGTCCTTTCGTGCCTTGTTGTTGTGCGACAAAGTCGTGCTTATTTGATTTCATAATACACATTTTAAACTGCCTATTTAATTGAAATGTCCAATATTTAGTATTTGGAGGGATATTATTCGATGTGTGGAAAAGATTTTCTGTCGATTTTGGAGTGATGAAGCTTTATTTAAAGAGAAGCTGCACCAACTTTGATCACTGTGGATGACCGTAAAATTGGAACCGAAATGTTTATGGATTTAGAAACATAGTTTGAAAGCATTTGATAAACTACAGTGAAAGCAAAACAAGCTAAGCTAAACTGGAGATGAATATGCAATATGAATTGGAAAGATTTTAGCATTGTTTTGTTATAGTGAAAAATTACGTACGTCATATACATGGACTATGAAATTTAGAATGAAAAAATGTCATGATTTGCGATGTTTTGAAGCATTGAAACCAAACTAATCTTTGCTTATTTAAATAAAATACCAAGCATTTATGAATTAAAAAGTGTATTTATGGTATGTGGAAGTCTTATATGTAGGCTACATATTTTAGCAGAAAGGTTATATGTTACGAAGAACTAATAACAGCGAGTTTGATGGACTTAGATGAAAATTTCACGAAACTCTGATTTGATCGAGTCATAAAATGACTTGTGTTGCTCATTTATGCTACCTTTCCTGTAAATATGACTGTTGTATGTTTATATTGTTCGTTTGAAAAGCTAGGAATTTATTTGTTTCAATGTTATGTTATAGTTTACAGTTATAAATTGAAGTTGTTTTAGTTTTTTCTTTACGGCGCGGCACATCTCAATGTTTGAAAACGCATGGAGTTCTGTGTTCTACGTCATCAGCTATGTTTAGGATCAACTCTATAATTCTACTGTACATGCCATATTGATCGTAAAATAATGAAATTTTTTGTTCATTACATTAAATATGCTGGATACCATCATATAGTATTGTTTTTGAATTGAAATTGTAACGAGACACAATAATTATATCAAGAACTGCTACTTTTTGATGGAATAATTGACGATGATTGAGTACCGATATATAAATTTCAAGGTGCCAGGCGTATTTATTGAGTCTTGAACTACTTGAATCCATCTTGAAATTCCCACAAATCATTTAAATACTAAATTTAAGAGCATATTACTAAGAGGAATATGCGAGAAAGATAGTTGCGTTTAGACCATTGCGTTCTGTTGTTGAAAAACCCAAACACCGCATTCAAGTCACGTGACGCGTTAGCCGATTTGGTCTATTACATTGTTCTTTAGATAATGGTTCCTGTTTATTGTTAAGATTTAAAGTTTGATAAATAGAACTTATTTTGATTTCGGCATTTGATGATCATCTCTGTTTTTTATTTAAAAGTTTTTTATCTGAACAATTGATATGGTAAGTCAAAGGTCACATTTCTTTGATTTGCTGTTGTATGCCGTGGCAGATGATAATATGGACCAGTTTATTGTGTAATATTTTTTGTCGTTTTTGAGTGTCCAATTATGTTTTGATTATTCCGTTGAGTTAATGTATTTTTCTTTCTTGAATGTTATTTTGTGTTGTGAATATCTATCTTCAAATGTTCCTTCTGTCAGGCCAATGTAGTTTTGACATTCCGTGTTTTCTTCTGTTGTGATGTTAGCGTTGTATACGACGCTTGTTTGGAGACATTTGTTCTCTAATGGGCATGTTGTTTTATTTCTGCAGTTGCATAATTTATTGGGCTGTGCGTTTTGTGTTTTCTGCGTTTTGTGGTTAAGATCGCTTTCATATTTTGTGTGCAACTGTAATTAACTTTCACTGTGTTAAGTTTGAATATCTTGTCATGTGGATGTTGTTTTGCAGAAAAAAAATTATGTAAGTTTAAGAAATATTTTTCCAATGTTGTTCTTGACGCTTTTATTGAAGGGTGGATAAAGCAGATGATCTGTCGCCGTCTATTTTTTCTGCTCCTGGAAGTGCGTGGAGCGTACTTAAGATCGCTATTGTGGCCACTCGACTAAAGGGCTGTCTCGTATAGATGTTTGTTATTGTCAAATAGGTCTTCTTTTATAGATAGATCGGATAGTCGTTGATTAATTGCTGTTGGAATATGTTTTAAAATGTTTGGCGGGTGGTTTGATTTGGTGTTTATGTATGAAGGTTGATCGCCTGGTTTTCTGTAAGGGTAGTGAGTTGAGTTTGGTAGATTAAAGGCTACGTCTAGGAAATTAGTAGTTTTTAGATTAGTGTCGATCGTTATCTTTAAGCCAAGTTGTTTAAAGGTTCTAATTATTCTTTTCTTGATGCTTTCTGTTTCCGGTCATGACTTTCTTTCTATGACAGCTAGTCCATCGTCTCTGTACAGGCCAATGATGTTTATCCCACGTATTAATTGAGTTGGCTTAATACGAACAGACCTACCAGCTCACATATCTCGGCACCGCCAAAGCTTCCCATTGTGACGTCAAAAAGGCTGCCGCTATTTCTTTTTATCTATGCTTCATTGTTGTCAAATAAGAAAGATTTCCTTGCATGAATTATAATATGATATTCATCTTCCGTGATCGGTGAAAATGTTCTGGCAAATGATATGGCATTTTCTAACTGCAGTTGTTCGTTTATTGATGGATAGAAATTTTCTATGTCGAATATGACGAAAGAGAATTGATGCTTATGATTAAGTGATTTAAACGAGTTTATAACAGAAGAAGTAATTTTCCATTGATTGAAGTTGACTTTTGATTTTATTTTTCTGTGATGTTTTTCTTACAATGCCTATTTCACTTTTTTCCGGGTTAATGAGTCTGCATGTCGGCTTGTTTCAAAGTTTTCTTTGTGGTCTTTTAGTGTTATGAAGGCTTGCCCTGCTGCAATACATTCAGATCTGTTGCCAATGTTTAGTTTAGCTGCTGTTTGTTTTGTCTCTCTGTTGATGGTATTAATTGTGTCTTCTCCTGCTTTTTATATGTTTTAGTTATGTTATTGAGGAGTAATTTATCGTGGTGTTCTTTAATTAGTTCATAGAAATTGGTCATTTACCTTGTCAATAACGATGTTTTTCGTCAAGTTCATTAAATCCTGTTCAAATTTGTCCATACTTTGGTTTTGTGGTGGGCATTTTCTCGATTTAAATCCATAGAAGTTATCGGTATATTCTTCAGGTTAACTCAGCCCAATAAATAAAACAACATGCACACTAGAGAACAATTGTCTCAACAAGCGTCGTATACAACATTTTAAAACATATTCCAACAGCAATTAATCAACGACTATCCGATCTATCTATAAACGAAGACCTATTTGACAAAAACAAACATGTATACGAGACATCCCTAAAGTCGAATGGCCACAATAACGATCTTAAGCACGCTCCGTGCACTTCCAAGAGCAGAAAATATAGACGGCGACAGATCATCTTGTTTAATCCACCCTTCAATAAAAGCGTCAAGAACAACATTGGAAAAATATTTCTTAAACCTATTTCAAAAAATTTTCCAAAACAACATCCAAATCACAAGATATTCAACCTTAACACATTGAAAGTTAGTTACAGTTGCACACAAAATATGAAAGCAATCTTAACCACCCACAACAATAACATAATTAATTCGCAGAAAACACAAAACGCACAGCCCAATAAATTATGCAACTGCAGAAATAAAACAACATGCCAACTAGAGAAAAAATGTCTCCAAACAGGCGTCGTATACAACGCTAACATCACAACAGAAGAAAATACGGAAGGACAAAACTACATTGGCCTGACAGATGGGACATTTAAAGATAGATATTCAAAACACAAACTAAAATTCAAGGAAGAAAAACATATTAACTCAACGGAATTATCAAAACATATTTGGACATTCAAAATCGAAAAAAAATATTACACAATAAACTGGTCCACATCATCATCTGCCACGGCATACAACAGCAAGTCAAAGAATTGTGACCTTTGCATTACTGGAAAATACCATATCATTTGTTCAGATAAAAAACTTTTAAATAAAAAAAAGAGATGATCAGCAAATGCTATTATAAAAATAAGTTCTATTTATCCAACTTTAAATCTTAACAATTAACAGGAACCATTATCTAAGGAACAATGTAATTACCGAATATAAGCAATAGAAAACTTAACAATAAAATTAGCTGCTTATATATATATATCATAGAATGTATCACATATTTTTCTGATTAATGAATTTTTAGTTTTTAAATTGGAGATAATAGACAGCGATAAAAGAGACATAATTGGCAATATTTCGTTATCTTCATAATAAGATCGTCAGGCAAGAGAGTGATAAAGAAAATTTACAATATATATATAGTGAATCCAAATACAGCGTAAAATTATAACAAAAGAGTGCTAATAATTTAACAAAGAGCCGAGATTTCACAGAGTCTAATTGTGTGTTGAGTGTAGGCTTGATCTGCCGAATCGCAAGCATTTCATGAATAAGGCAATCAAAGCGATTTTTGCATTTTTTGGTTACTCTGAAATTGTTATGGCAATCGCGGACAGTGATACCATAAGAATGTCGATGATCCGATCCAATAGCTGATCCGCTATGTCCGTCAATGCGTTGATGTAAGTGTTGGCAAGTGAAGCCAACATTACGGTATTAACGATATTAGGGTATATATATATATACATACAACGATATTATGGTATCCTATGATGTAGAGTTAACTGGTTTAACGACACGAACGATTTAAATTTAACAAAAGATGATCTTAAACATTACTGCAAATTGCCAAAAAATATCAACTATTTACTTTTCAAGAAGAGCTGTACGAACAGATAGATGGCGTAGCAATGGGTTTGCCTTTGGGTCCCTTGATGGTGAACATTTTTATGTGTCATATAGAAGACAGATTAAGAGAAAAAAACAATCTCCCTGATCATTATTATCGTTATGTTGATTATACTTTGACAATTATGCCAAGCCTATACGAAGAAAATAATCTACATCAAAAGTTAAACAATGAACATCCTGCATTGAAATTCACAATGGAAATAGCGGAACAGGGTAAGTTGCCTTTTCTCCTCGTCTCGATGGAGTTTACTAATAATATAATTGAAACTAGTGTTCATCACAATTCTACTGATAACGGTCTACTATTACATTATCAGAGTCATGTAGATTCTAGCCATAAAAAGGCATTATTGATTACCATGCTTGATCGTGCTAATCAGCTCTCATCAACCGATAAAAACTTTGATGAAGAATGTATTATAATACGTAGTAGATTTTTAGCTTTAAAATATCCAAGTCAATTGATTGAATTTTATAATAACAAAATTGAAAAGCAGCGTGTTGAAGGTACACTTGATCTGCCAGTCGCAAGCAGGAGTAAAAATTATATTAACATAACTTTACCCTTTAAGGACCAAATTTCAGCAGATACATTAAAAAAACAGTTATCAAATTTAAGTTGTAATATCGGCCAAGTTGTAAGACCGATTTTTAATCCTATTAGCACTCTTTTGTTATAATTTCACGCTGTATTTAGATTCACTATATATATTTTGTAAATTTCCTTTATCACTCTCTTGCCTGACGATGTTATTATGAGATAACCAAATATTGCCAATTTTGTCTCTTTATCGCTGTCACTTACCTCCAAATAATTTTCACAGATTAAATTGCCTGATGATCGCCTTGGCGTGAAACTAATAGTAGCAAATATGAATAGCTCTGCATTTATGGCATCGAGCCCTATTGAAACAGCAAAGACAACATAAGTACCTTGATATTACTACTACTATATATAGTAATAATTATTTAAACAAATTGTATTGAGTGTGAACTCTTATACACACATGTATATGAAAGTGCTCAATGTTTTTTTAGGACAGAGCGTAATATAAAGTATAAAACAGAGACGAGGTAAAGCTTTTTCCGTAACTCGAAGTTTTATGCGTTTATTGCAATTTTCAGACGGAGATACTAAAAAATTAAAAACATACGATTATTACTCCTAAAACATACATACATGACTTTTAAACAAAAACTTTTAAACGAAAAAAACAGAAATGATATCTGAATGCCTGCACGAGAATAATTTTTATTTATCACGGTGGTTTTATCTTTACAATTACTAAGTTATATTGTTATTATTCCTTAATCAAATTGCACTGTTATAAGGCGAAGCTTTTGTTTCTTTAAAATTTAGATAAATAGTATTTGTTATGTCTACATTTGAAATAAGTTCAGATTTTTTATTTAATATGTTTTCTTTTTCGCGGATGATGTGAAATTTTTCTACTAAACATAGGTGACATTTTTTTGATATATTGCTATAAGGTCTGGCGGTTGCCAGAGATGACCATTTAATCGTGCAATCTACGTCCTTGTCTTTAAGCTCCCATATGTGTTTTGATAATTGCGATTACATCGGTCTCACAGAAGAAACCTTTAAAACACGCTATACGCAGCACACCTCGACTTTCAGACACAGCAATTTATCATCAAGCACGCAATTATCAAAACACATAAGGGAGCTTAAAGACAAAGACAGAAATTACACGATTAAATGGTCATCGTCGTCAATTTAAATTTTAAAGTATTGGCAGGTGAATAGTGCTCAATGCCAATGGTGTATCCATGGGGGCGCGACAGGGGCAAGCGCACCCGTCAGATTTTTAAACTGTTTGATGGCGCCGCGGCGGTTGTTTTGCTTACATTCACGAAAACAATAACTGAGAAAACGACTTGTAAATGAAATTTCATCCTGAGTACGTCATATTTTTTCGTAGCAGTATGATTGTTATAACAATCGTATGATTGAACACTAGATTAGAAGGAAGTCAACTTAATTTGACCAATCAACAACACTGATTTCACTACCGCGGAAGTAGAGCATCCAATAGATTGCTTTGATTTCGCTCCCCTCAGATGACGTAACCTTCAAAGAATTTAGCTATGAACCAATGATAATGCTCTTTTTCACATTCCTGACATAGTTCGCCCCTCTCGGCACCCGTGAATAACAAAGCTTGTCCTCAATGCTTGTACTTTCTTTTCTCTTTTTATTATTTTTAAACCCTTGAATCAGTCATCGTTATCTAGCCTCCTATTGGTAACTTAATCACAAATGGCGCTTAGCGAAGGATTAAATTCATAATCATTGTTGGAAGTTAAGCAAATTTAAATGGCGATCTTTCTCAAGATAAAACTGAAGCAGTTTGAAAACATATACTCCAAGGAGATTATTTCACATCATTGAGACGGGTGTCGGAGCTCTTTAAGATTGGCAAGTCAACGGTCTAGACAAGAAGACAATTTAGTCATTTTGGGCTTGGTTTTTAAGTTTCCAAGAGTTTGCAGTTTGGTATTTTACACTTCCTGTCAATATTGAACTATCATTGCCCAATTCTATGCTGCATGCCTTACCTATTCTTTCATTTTCCTTTTTTCACCGTTGGTTCATATTAAATAGTATCTGGAATTAAGCCCATTTTATTTCTACTGAATCTGCAGACCAGATTGAAGGGTGAAATATTTTATCAATTCAATCGGATTCAACTCTAGAATGAATGATATTTGTATTTATTATGATAAATCATATAGATGAATATTGAACCCGTAGTTGAACTCTTGAATCATTTGTTTAAAAAACTGTTATAAACCTTTGCCAATTACTCGTTTAGTTTATACATATATATATAATTATAATTAGAGTCAAGAGAGACACACCATTTTTACTGTTACTTAAAGTTTCACGTTACTCAACGATCATCAGACAGAACACCTAATCTATTATTACAGATTATGTTAAACAGTAAACAGATAAACAGTAAAAATGGATGTCTCTCTTGACTCTATTATTATAATTATTTACCGCTCTGCTCTTTACAAGCATTGAGCACTATTCACCTGCAAGTATTTTAAAATTTAAATGTTCATTTAAATTTTATACATCTTAAAAAAATATATATATATATATATCATTCTTATTTTTCATTTATAGGTATACCAATCTCGAGGGCTTTATTAACGACTGCAGATGGCTTATGAATCGGAGCTCAAACCAAGGTAAAACAAATGAGATGCTTAGCATGATTCAAATGATGTCTTTCTTTTGTAATAACGAGCCATTTTGAACTTAAACTGTATTTTTATCAGTAACTTATAACTTAGGTCTGATTAATGTGGCCGAATGTAAATCTACCAATTATATATCTCAGAATTTCAGAGGTAAGCAAATGAAATAATTTGCTTGGCATCGCTCACTATTTCACTTGTCGAAGCTATATCCAAATAAAAGCAATTAGCATACTTAAATAACTTTATCTGATGTTATCCCGGTCTATTTTTGATTGACTTTTAATTTACTGCTACAGCTACCTGCAAAAAATTCAAGCCACGCCTTTCGTTTCTTGCAGCCAAGATTTTTGATACCCTAGACAACAAGGTTCGTATTTACGGCTATTTCTTTTGCTTCTGTATGATAGGCCTATAACTGCATGACTGCAATTCCTTTGACTTTATGCTAATTGTAATCTCGTAATGTCTCTTTCATTCCACAGAAAATTTAACTATAGAGGCTATCTTGTTGTTCTTTGAAATCAAACAAATGGATGGAATATCATATCAGCAAGAAATCAAATAGCCGATTCAGCGTATAATATTTCTAAATATCAATTGATCATGGAATACTATCAAGAACGGTGAAGCAGCACAAAAACCTCACATTGAAACGCTCATTTCATGTGGACTGTGTAAAGCATACTAGACGCTCTCGTGTGATTTACTTTAGTTGTCATATTTTTCATTATTATTTATTAGCTTTGTTAAATACTATATATCTGAAGCAATCAAAGTTGTAAAATTTAACATTTAAAACAAATTTCAAACGTAATTCTTTGATATACAATATTAAAATATTGAATTACTTAATACATGTATAATTTCTATTTATCAGTGAATATTACGGTTTCTTTCCACCAACCGGTAGAAATCGGCTACAACCTGGGAAGAAAGAGCCTATTCGAACATAAATGCATCCGTACCCTTAAATAAAAAAGGTAACCGAATTTGGTACCCTTGGATAAAAAAGGGAACTATTAAATTCACAAAGCAGGGGTACCCTTTTTGGGGGTACCATATTTTACCATTTCGGTACCATTTGAGCTAAGAGTGCATATGAAGAAAGCAGATTTATTGGTAACAATAGGAAGTTGAATTATACTAGTGAATCATCAAATTTATCCTCATTATCATAAACTCTATTCATTGAAAGAAAAACATTTAAATGCATGCAACATAAATCATTCAATCAATTAGAAATAAAAACAGTATTAATTGATCAATTTTTTTTAGACACAATTGTGTTTCATTTTATGTTGGTTGCATGTTTGGAATTTTTCTTACCGATCCTGCAGCTATTCTCTTCCTGGTCCCCACCAACACAATCTTGACCACCATTTGATTGCGAGGGATTTGTGCATGTTCTTGTTCTTGTCTGTGGTATGTTCATAATGCATTCTTGCCATTCAATCCATTCAGTCCATCCTCCGTCAACTATATTTGATGAAATCAATAACAGGTATTTGATTTTGAGTTTGATTTTGATATTTGAGAATATGTTTGATTTTGATCTTCATTATTAAATTATGAAATTTGTTAGGTCACGGCCAAATTAAGTGTTTTTCGAAGCCTAGCACACACCAACTTAGTGGCCTAAATCGATGTGTGTCGGCGAAATAAAATGAGACGTGACAAAATCACTTTAAACTTGATCTCGGAGTGACCAAA
This sequence comes from Haliclystus octoradiatus, assembly GCA_916610825.1. Taxonomy (NCBI): domain Eukaryota; kingdom Metazoa; phylum Cnidaria; class Staurozoa; order Stauromedusae; family Haliclystidae; genus Haliclystus; species Haliclystus octoradiatus. The sequence goes on from OU744448.1 coordinate 33,435,381, forward strand.
TTACTTTCTATTCTGCAAAAGTCAACTTTTAAATCAGGATTTAAAAAAACTTAGATAAGTTTGGAAGTGCTAGGGTTAATATACATGCATTTCAACTTCATGTACAGCGTCTATAGCAGGGGCAGATCCTAACTGAGGGGTACCTTGCAGCAAACGTTGCACAATGTCGTTGTCACCTAACCCTTTTCAATGAAATTTTTGGAGGCAAATTTCTGGCAAATTTGAAACAAAAAATTGCAAAATCGTGCTTCGATGGTTTTTGCCGTACACCATACAATGTTGATTCATACATATGTCTTCATCTTTATTAAACATCTTCGATCTGTAAAGCTCATGCTAATTCTACAAAAGCGCCGGAAGGTCACCTGTCCCTTCTTTGTCCCACCTCCGGAGATTTGGTATAAATTCATCAATGGATATAGAAACATGGTGACGTGATTTGATTGACAACAGTAAAATATAGAGATAGATATCTCAAAAATAACTGAATTTCACACGGGGAAAAAATCGAAACAAAGTCTAGACACAAATAGCAGTCTTTGGAAAAAAGAATTTAATTTTATTGATATCTAATAAATCTTGACGATACCTTTGGATAAATGATTGGAACTGTTTCCTGTAGTCCGCCACCACTAATGAACAGAGTTCAGTATTGGAAAATGAAAGGTATAAACTATATATGATCTCTATGCATAGCGCGGTCGAGGTTACGTATAAGCAATGTACACTCAAGAGCTATTAATGATCTCGAACAAGTTTCTCAAATCAGTTCAAATATTTCCGGATCATTCTTACTTCGGAATTCAAATCAGTTAAAACTGTTCAGTGCTAGCTTCTAGAGAATACTCCCATTCTTGTGGGATTTTAAATTGTTTCACTTTGAAAATGTATATTTACTTATGCCTGCTTTTAAATTTATGCCCAGCCCTTATTTGAACTTCAAGTCCAGTTTAGAATCCATGCACTTCTGGTCAAAGATAATATTCTAATTGAAAGTGTCCAGAGGTACTTCACTGAAAACGTCTGCTATCTTGCCAATATAGCTTATGTTGACTATGCTGATCAGTTAATGTTAGAATCAATGGAATTACGAGGAGTAAAAGCCGATGTTATTGTAGTGCTTGCAACTATAACAATCTCTTTTAGGTTTAACCTCGTTTATCTTCATATATAAGCCTAATGTTTAATCTTAATAAAGCAGTTTATGTTTGTTTATCACAACTATCAGGTCTTATTTATTGTCTCCCTTATTACTGATATTAAGTACGATCATGACTCAACATTATATAAAATTGTACATGGCATTACAGAAGTTCAATATGGCTTTATTCAACTTAACATTGAAACCTCTTTTTACCCAAGAAATGATGGTGCGAGATTTCAATTTTTCTCCAGACTCATCCCTTGATGGAATCCTTTGCCAGAAGTCTTATTACGTTATACTAGTTCTTGTTCTTTTAAAAGAGGGCTTTATGCGGTCAGTGTCTAACCTTTTGTTAATATATCTCTGCTGAAAAGTGATGCAAAAATACACAATTGACATATATACATCTTTCGTTGGTTATAAAATTTGTTCCAATAGCCAATATTCCTCTCATAGTTTGTAACACAGTAACTATATATTTATGTTTGGAACATGAGAACATCATTTTATCTAAAAGTATCTGAAAAACGTCCTTGTATAAAAGTATCTGATAAGTTTGAGTTATTTATAACGAGAAATAAACTCAAACACAGGAGTTCGATTGTTCTACCGATAGTTTCTAACCTTGTGATGATCATCAAGCAATTTAATCTATGAAAATGAATATCATGCCTTCTGAGTTGGAAATTCTGCACGATATGTTTATTTTTCTTTTGTTTCGGTTAGTTAATTACAATGCTCTAATAGTGAATGGTTCCTTTTATTATTTATTTTCAAGTTTTATAAATAATCATATTTCTATGTAAAATCTCCATTTCATATACGTTTTCTTTTATCGAATGCAATCACTAATTGAATAACGTAATGTGATTAATATTCATTATATACTAGCGAATCATATAACGCCAGAGAAACAAACATCATGTTCAGATGCAAAATTTCAATAAATGAATATTTAGTGTTTATCAATGATTGTTTTCACTATTTTTAGGCAGGATTAGCTCAGATGGCAGAGCAGCCGAACTTCAGATCTAGAAACAGAGGAGTGGCACGGGTGCCTTCGGTAGGGCGACACCGTCTACATTACTTTTTACTATTTTTAGAAATATTGATATTGAGACATTTATTTCAAATGATGTCTTTAAAATCTTCCTTACCTGGACAGCCATTCGTGTTGCATGATGTGTTCCTTTCTGTTTCGCCTTCACAACGGTCTCCATTGCATGATGGTGGTAAACATAGCCTCCTTTCAATTTTCCATCCACCTCCACATGTCACAGTACATGAAGTAGATAATTCCCATGTATAACTAGCGTTGACTAATAATTATAATAAAAACAACATTCTATAAACTGATGTGGCTCCCGATTATCATATATCTCAAGATACAATTTCCATACAATTCACAATAGTTGTATTCGTAGAACATCAAATACAACCAATGAATTGAAGACCCGTAAATGAAATTTTAAAAAAGTCAAATGAACCTGTTAAATGCTATATAAATTCTGCAGCCAGTTCATTGAATGCGGTAACATTCTATGAATTATTACCTTATACAATAACCTTATAAATTTAAATTATTTATTGAAGTTATTTGAAAATTGCGAATTCTAACATTTGGTTGAAAAAGCTCAATTTACTATTAACAATAATGGAATGTAGAGCGTATTAAGCATAGCTTTCTTGAGAATTAGACGTATAATATCTGTCTGGTCTGTGCAAGACATTACAAAATAATTAACAATCTTTGATTTATTTATCAATTTTGTCACATAATATTTATTATACCCGCTGTCATAGCTAAAGATAAATGAAAGTCAATGCTAAGGTCTAATTACTTTAATTGGCACCTTCCCTTTATATAGAGTCATCGACCTTCATTATTCTTTGCTTGCGCTGGAATTTCCAATAGCAGTCATATTATCTAGCTCTTCTTTTAAAATTGAATTTTCTCAAATATACCTTTATAATTCAGTTAATTATTCAACCAGGACAGGGCATGCGATATGCTGGGAGGTTGTCATGATCCATGCTATTCGTTATTGGTCCTTAAGTAACGAGGCCTGAAGAGCTACTAAACCAGAAAGGTCTTTGATGAGTCCTCTGTTTGGAGCAAACACTTTATCATAGCAGTCTCATCTATTCGATTCAAAGTTCTTTAAAGTGAATATCTCGCTTTTTAAATAATTGATTTGGATAGAACTTTATTTGACTATTGGTAAATGTTGTTGCTGGGTTTTTAAACAGCGTGACTCATTCCCCGTCAAAATTGACTTTAAACATGGCATTTGATTGCATGAAAAGATTTCAAATTAACTGCTTAGCTTTAGAGGCTTATCTTCTTTCTTAGACCTCCATATTGATAAAATATACATCTACATAAATGAGGAAATCATTGAAACCATCATTCTGGAATCATCATCATCTGGTTCAACCGTTAGGTAATTTTAATATAGAATACTTTTTGTGGAAAATACACGGGATTCAATGGTTGAGGGAAAATGGAATAAACAAATGGAATAAACAATATTTTAACGCCTTTGTATCATTGCTACTGAATAGAATGAAGGTAGAGAAAAATTTGTCAAATATTTCTACAAAAGCACCAATAGTGATATTGTTATCAGTAGGCCTATAGATGAGTAATACATTTACAAACACAAACAAACGATTCAACAATGCACATAAGTAATTGGTTGAAATAAATTCAAGATCGGCTTCTTAAGTGATAATCTAATACTGGTTATCAGTTATAGTTTTATCTGTCAGCATTTATTTATTTTCACAGCTCTATATTTTACCAAATTGTGCTGCTATCTACTTCAGAATGATTTGATTCTTAGGAATTTACCGTCTCAAAAACATTGCAGAATAGATGCATCTAGTTTTAAGTTTAGATTCAGTTTAGATTATAAATTGTATTCAAGAAAAGACCGTAAATAATTTCTGATATACTGTGACGGGATTATCTAAAACCAACGAAACGAAAACAATGATTATTTTCTAATTATAATATTTTTCTCAGTAATTTTCGGTAAGCATATTGTTGTTATACAAATTTTTTATCTAACATTGTATCTAGTTTGCCATGTTAGAGTCTTCATTTGTAAAACTACTTGACTATCAGAAAATTCCAGAAATTAGATATATATAAATTTAGCAACATTGCAATGCACTTACCCAATACTGACGGTTTGCATTCGATCTAAAGATAGAATTCAATATCAATCTTATATTAGAGTGAGTAACATCTAAGAAGTAGTTACTCTGCAATATAATAGAGCTTTCTGTCATATACCAAGTGAGATTTTTGTAGAATGTTTAAAGAAAGTATCGATTACTCTGCATTTTAGAATAGCGTGGTCTGGGATTTATTATTGTGGAGTAGCAATATTCTTAGTTGAAAAAGCCCTATTTAATAATATTATTATAAGAAGTTTATGTGCAATACATTTCAGAGTAAATGAAACGTCAAGGGAAGACTAGGAGAACTTTTGCAACGTTTCGAATTATAAATGTAATTCGTTTTCAAGCTAAAAAGAAAGATTATAAATTTTTACATGAATCTAAGATAAATCTAATTTACATAATGTATTGTATTATAAAAACAATGAAATTCTATATAAAGACATAAAGACAAACAATGACAACTATAAAATACGGAAATACATAATGAGAACAACCTGGAAGTCACAGAGTCAGATTGCACATTAAGTGTGGGGTATAGGTGCTTGCTATCAAAGAATGTCTATGAACTTAGACGCATATTCGTCTGGACGAATATTCAAATAGACCTATATTGGAGCGCGTTAAATAACGCTTCACACAAATGATGTGAGCATAACAGACTTATTAATGGAAGATTTACGAAGTTAAGGAACCATAAAAACTACAAAAAATATATAATAAAGTCGATAAAAGCAATATGAATTATATTAAAGAGAATAAATTATCAAAACATACAAATTCGCACAAAAAAATTGAATTATTCAATTGACCGCAGATAAACGCATGACTGATCAAATTAATCACGGATGTTTAGACAAAGACATGGATTAACAGTGTTTCGTATTGGAAATCAAACAGACGAATATTCAAATTATCACGGATTTGATCTAAACTTTGCACGAATATTCAAATTAACAGAAATTCGTATGGAATAGAAAAACAGACGCATATTCAAATTATCCCGGGTTTGATCTAAACTTTGCACGAATATTCAAATTATCACGGGTCTGATCTAAGCTTTGGACGAATATTCAAATTAATAGGGTTTTGTATGGAATAAAGTAGCAGACGCATATTCAAATTACCATGGATTTGTTCTAAACTTTGGACGAATTTTCGTCTGTTGATTTCCAATACGAAACACGAAATCCATGTCTCTTTCTAAACATCCGTGATTAATTTGATCAGTCATGCGTTTATCTGCGGTCAACTGAATAATTCAATTTTTTGGTGCGAATTTGTATGTTTTGATAATTTATTTACTTTAAAATAATTAATATTGCTTTTATCGACTGTTGTATGTTTTTTGTAGTTTATATGGTTCCTTAACTTCGCAAATCTTCTGTTAATAAGTCTGTTATGCTCACATCATTTGTGCAAAGATGCTAGAAGAGAAGGATTAGATGCCTCGCTCTGATTCGAAATAGGTTATTGTTCGATATGACGTAGCTATCACGTGATCTTGAAATGACACAGATTTCTGTTTCGAAAATGTGGTGTAGTGAGCTGTGTGAATTGTGATCTGGTTGTGATTAATCAAAGAATTTTACCATAATAAAGCTTTCTCGCAATTGTAAAGTCTTTATATTGTAGAATTCATTATTCAACATGTCTACAACCAGCGATATTGAAATCATTGTGAACTGTTTACTCGAAGAAAACGGTGAAAACGAAGACGACGTTGATCGCTGCATTAGCGAGAGTGTAGATGACATTGAAGAATCAACGACATTTGCTTGTTCTTTCTGCTCTAAAGTCTGCAAATCAAAAGTTGGTCTCAGCCTATATAATAGAGCTAAACATCCAGACAAGGTTCCTTATATCAGATCACCAGCAGCAATTAACGAAGACGTAATACGTGAGATGATGAAAAAAGCTATTGAGAAAGTCACCTCTTCGAAAATATATAAAAAAAATAAGTAATGTGGACGGTGTCGCCCTACCGAAGGCACCCGTACCACTCCTCTATTTCTAGAGGAGTGGCTCTTTTCGCTAAGAGCAATGATGTTAAACGCTCCTTAGATCTCAGCCGCGACACTGCAGATCAATTTCAACAGATTTCATGGCAGATAGGCCTTGATTGTCAATGCGCAACGATGCGCCGCAGCTACTCACAATGCAATTCCTTCTGAACCATTCCATCCGCCATCCTTAGATGGTACTCATTTGATGTTACAGATAAAGTCAAGGCTGAGTTGACCTCAGGGGGATTTGAACCACAGTCGATCAGATATGACACGATCTGAAGTTCGGTTGCTCTGCCAACTGAGCTAATCACCGAAAATATATGGCGTAGACACAGCATCAGCTATAAACGAAGCAGAGCTGCAGCCTACTTCCGTTTTAATCACTGCTATTGCTGACTTATACCAACACTATTGTAGAAAAGTTGACAAGGATAAATTATATGCAAAATTCTACAGCCTTACAAATAAAAATGTAGTGTCCTCAACTGTATGATTTACATAACTCAGAGAACACACTTCTCAATAGTTCAGCCACACCTAGACTGAGGTAACTTTATGTTAACCCTCAAACAATATACATATAACACGTGACTACATTCCTCCTTTCTTACATACAATAAACCTTATAATGATTAACTGTGAATAAATGTTAAATTCTATATTAAATTGTTGTTTAAACGGTATAAGAACTATTAAAACTAGCTACATACTAACACATCTAATTACCATTACTAAAGCCAAGATAATCCGGCGGTTTAACATTACGAGTAGATCTCTGTCTAATGATCTGATCACTGTGTCTAATGTGGATTTTATCATCAGTATCTCTGATTAAAACATTTCTAGTTCCTAGTAACTTTTCTATTGTTCCAGATGACCACTTTGGCTTATCTTTCCGATAGTCTCTAAATCTCAACGACTCTCCTTTCTCAATGCCCTGTTCAGTTGTAGCTATATCACCCATACTCATTCTTGATTTAACCTCCGATAAACAATCCAAACGTGTTCTAACCGGTCTTTGTAAGAATAACTCTGCTGGTGTAACTTTAGTAGTGGCATGTGGTGTAGATCGATAGCTTAGTAAGAAATCATTCACTGCACCCTGCAAGTCTCTATGCTTCTGACCTTTTAGAATTTTCCGAACACTATTCTTAACAGTTTGTACGGCACGCTCAGCCTCTCCATTTGATGACGGATGATACGGAGTGATCGGCTTCCGACGGACACCAATAGTTTTTAGAAACTGCTCAAATTCCTCTGACACAAATTGCGGTCCATTGTCGGAAACAATAACCTTTGGATAACCATAACGTGTAAACCATCGTTTTAAAATGTTTATAGTTGTTGTTGAACCAGTATCGTTCATATTTGTTATAGCTACCTCTGGCCATTTTGAATGCGCAACTACTAAACTTAATAAGGCCTTTCCCTCGAACTTCGCTGAATAATCCACGTGAATTCTGTCCCAAGGGGCTTCTGGCCATGACCGTGGTAACACTGGTTGATGTATAGGGTGATGTCTTGCTTCTTGACATATATTACAGTTACTGACCAAGTCCTCCTAATCAGAATCGATACTAGGCCACCAGCAGTGTATTTTAGCCAGTAATCTCATACGGACAGAGCCAGGATGGTTATCGTGTAATTCTGTCATAACTTGTTCACGTAAATTAGATGGTATTATAACACGACGTCCCCAAAGCAAAATATCATTGTGTAAAGCAATCTCAAAGCGATTCTTGTAGTAAGGTAATAATAATTTGTCGCTACATTTACTTGGCCAACCATTTTTTACAAAATTAAATACACTTTTTAATATTAAATCCTGATTAGTTCCAGTTGCCACATCAGATCCATTGACAGGTTAGTTCTCGATCTGTTGAACATAGAATTCAGCAGATTCATCATTATCAACAACATAATTATTAATAGAATTAACCGCTGGTAATCTACTAAGAGCATCCGCATTACCATTATCGCGGCCTGCTTTGTATTCAATAATATATCGGAACGGAGACAGTTTAATCGCCCACCGTTGTAATCGGGCTGTAGCTAAGGCAGGTAAATCAGTTTTCGGCCCTAGTAGGCAGACCAAGGGTCGATGATCAGCTAATATAATGAACTCACGACCAAACAAGTAATTCGTAAACTTTCAACTCCAAATATAATAGAGAGAGCTTCCCGATCAATTTGCGCATAATTACGCTCAGACTTTGATAAACTTCTATGAGCATAGGCTACAGGTGATTCAGAGCCATCATCATTTCTGTGTGCTAGCACACAGCCAACACCTACAGGTGATGCATCGCACTGTAGAATTAACGTTTTATCATTGCTATAATGTGCACGAATAGGAGCATTAGTAAGCAAATACTTGATCTTATCAAATGATGCCTGACAAACATCTGTCCACTGCCACACGGCATCGTAACATGTCAAAGCATTTAATGTGCTGCAATTGTTGTTAAATCTGGACAAAATCTACCATAATAGTTTACTATACCGAGAAAAGATCGTAACTCACCAGTTGTTTGTGGTACTTTCGCTTGACTAATTGATTCTACTTTAGCAGGGTCTGTATGTATTCCATCCCCACTAACAACATAACCGAGGTAATCAACTTTAGTACACATAAATTCACATTTTGATCGATTCAGACGTACATTGTGGTCTTGAAATATGTCAAATACATTCTGCATAAGAAGAAGTAATTCTTGTTCATTTTCACCAGCAAGTAAAACATCGTCCATATAAATCAACACACGCCCACAAATATTTGCTAATAATTTTTCTATGGCGCGTTGACAAATTGCCGGAGCACAAGCGATCCCGTATGGCAATCTTTTATGACGATAATTTCTTTATGTGTATTGATAGTTAAAATATCACGACATGATTCTATCACTTCCAATTGTTCATAACACCTTGATAAATCTAACTTTGTAAACACTTTTGCACCATTCAACTTTGAAAACAAATAATCAATCGAAGGAAACGGATATGTATCCACTTTTATTTGTGGATTCACAGAGCGCTTGAAATCCGAACATATGCGAATTGTCCCATCCTTCCTTGCAACATTAACTGTTGGAGATGCCCAATCACTTGAATCGACTTTTTCAATAGACCCATCAGCAACAGCTTTATTTAACGACGTTTCCACAGCAGATCTTACCCCAAATGGAACCGTTCTTGCTCGAGCGAATGATGGTGTTGGATCGTCTTTGAGATTAATTTGCACACTTACGCCTTTGATGCGCCCCAAGTCATTGCCAAAAATATCTTCGTATTTTACCAGTATTTGATCAAATTTAAAATCTTTACCTGTACTAACTGAGTTGATATTTTCTGTTCTTATGGACATTAATTCCATCACTTGTAGCGTGTTGATACCTAACACTGGTGAATGTTTATCCTCAATAACATGAAATACAACGTCATAATTTCTACCATTCTTTGGGTTTGTAACCGGTAACATAATCTTGCCATTTACGTGTAATTCCGATCCGTCATACAATCGCAGCTTCCTGGCAGGTTCTAATGAAAGGCCAACGGGGACATCACAACTGCACAGTACATTGCAAGTGGCGCCACCATCAAGTAAAATCTTTATTTCCTTTCCAGCAACAATAAGAGTTGAAAATATAGCGCCACTATTGCCATCTTTATTACTCAACTTTGATATGATAATATGACAATCTGAATCGTTCTCATTATCATTATGTACTTCGACTGTTCTAACGTCTTGCCGATTATTATTTACAGTCGTTTGCTTCTTTTGGCATTTCCGTGATCTAGCATAGTGCCCCACCTTTTCACAAGTATGACACACCGCATTGCCTGCAGGGCAATTAGATTTTCCAAAAACATGGTAACTTTCACAAAAATAACAAAGCTTTTCATTCTTGTTCTCTTTTGAACTTTTGAATTCTTTATTACCGCTGATAGCTTGTACTAAACTAGAGCTACTATCAGGTAGCTGAAACTTTGTCATACTTTCGGTTTGATGATTTGCTGCCTCGTAACTTCTGGAAATCTCCAATATTTTATTTAAAGTTAAGTTTTCCTCACGTAAATACTTTTTCCGTAAGTCTGTCGAATAGCAATTCTGTACCACTTCATCAGTAATCATTTCTTCCAGTAAATTTTGTTTACAATCATCTTTATTACATGTAAACTCAAAATGACTACCCAATTCCCGTAACCTTGTCACATATACATCAGTAGACTCGTGCTTTTTTGAATTGATTGCCCGAATAAAAACCTTTCATAATGTTTATTCTTCCGTGGGCGAAAATAATCGGTGATGGTCTTTACCAACTGTTTGTAGTAGTCTCCATCTCTCTCTCTGAATCAAATGTATCCACCAAATGTAGAATTTGTGGACCAGAGACATGTAACAGTAATGAAGCCTTGCGATTTGGATTGATTTCATCCCCAATGCAACTAAGATAGACTTCGAAACATCGTAGCCATTTCTCCCAACGACTATCAACATTTGCAGAAGGTGATAACTCGAACTGCTGTGGTGCTGGTATATCCAGTGAGCGCGAAAAATTATTCGATGGTTGAATAATAGCACTTTGAGGTACCAATTGTGACCTTGATTGGAAATCATAAAGTGTAGGTTCTATACCAACAGCAATTAGCCCTTGTCGGAGTCTTCCGATAAGCTCGTCTTTGGTTCCCTCGTGAGAGAAACCCCATTCTTTACAAAAAATAACCGCTTGGTCTTTTAACATTGATAATAAAAGAAGAATAGATCCCATTTTCGTCGCCAAATGTAGTGTCCTCAACTATATGATTTACATAACTCAGTGTGTTCTCAACTATATGATTTACATAACTCAGAGAACACACTTATCAATAGTTCAGCCACACCTAGACTGAGGTAACTTTATGTTAACCCTCAAACAATATACATAGAACACGTGACTAATCACGTGGCACTACAAAAAATACCGAAATGTTTTCAGGAAATGTGCTGTCATCTGCATACTATAATCTTGTGTTGCTACATTTACCCGAATTCGCTGTAGCATTTTACAAACGTCGTCATTTAAATGATAAAGCACCATCAGTTAAGAACATTCAAAAGTGAGATCATGGTCCTCTTTCTTATGTTACTGGGTATGTAAATTCGAAAATGTATCGTAAAAGTAAGCTGTCAAAGAAACAAACTGACAAACAAATACAGCTTCAGACTTTGCTACTGTTTATAAAGTCAGGAGATGAGACTAATGATTACATTAACTCATTATCTCGTGGTAAGTTATGGAATCCCTACGATTTTATTTTTCTTATTCTGTTGGAAACAGAGACACTTTTTAGGCAACAATGTTTTGGAGTAGTTACTGAAATTCAACCTGGAGAATCTGAAGGGAGATACACTGCAACAACCAAAAGTGAAATCTGCTTGGGAAACTATCTTGGAAGATTCCAGTATGGATAGATGCCAAACTACTGATTTATGCTTGGAAAGTATTATTACGTTGTACCTTCGTGTGAAGTCATTTTCATTTACAAGGGATATTTTTACCACTCACAAACTTAAAGAAAAACTAACTTTACGTCAGAAAGCGTTAAGAAAATCACTGAAGGTAAAGTCATCACTCTCTAGTAACACATTTAACTAATTTTTTAATCAATCAAAGGATGTAGTCAATAATATTAGTTACTTATGTAATAACAGTAATATGTTCTTTATTAATATAGTTATCGTCATTTGCACAGCGAAACATGTGTTTATTTTATATACAACTACCTATTTTATTTGCCAGAGTGTTTATGTTATTGAACTTAGTCTCTATGGAAAGGTTATTGTTTCGATAGTGTTAATATTCTGTTGAATTAATGGTCTTGATGCACAGGATTCATTACATTTACTGATCTGAAGTCAAGAAATAATACCTGTCTTAATGGCCAGGATGTTTTATGTTATTAAACTTAGTCTACTCTGTAAGGCTATTGTTTCTATAGTGTAAATATTCTGTTGTACTAATGGTCTCTATGCACAGGTTTCTTCGCATTTACTGATCTTTCTCTCATTGAAGTCAAGAAATAATACATTCCATCTAATTTTAACAATATTCTCCATCAAGTAGAAATTTATATTTTATTACAGTAAACTTAAAATAATATACAAACAATAATTGTCATATATTACAATCTGTATTTGGAAATTGTTGCAGACGTTTTTGATATGTCACTGATATTGTTGTTAATTGTAATACTAAGAATATATAAACTGATATCTCAAAGTAATTTTATCATATAATTCTGCAAATAAATATTCACATTCGTAGCACTTGTTCTACTTGTTTTTCTTCTTTTTTAAGAGAGGCTCTGTTCTTATGGTTGACCACTTTGATTCCCCTTCAATTTTACGGGACCCGACATTGCCCCTTGCAACAAGTTCAGAATTTCTTTGAATTTGAAGGACACGGTCATTGTAGCCAAACTGGACCACATCAGGATTGTCTGACCTTCTGCCAAGTTGACACATGGGACCAAAATACTCTTCAAGACAGTCTTGCATAAAGCGTTCAGTTAATACATAATCTACTCCATTATTAATCAAATATTGAGTACATTCAATAGGACTATTAACAGTGATAATAATGCCATCATAGGTTTGATGAGAAATAAATAATCTGGATGGTCATCTCAAGGTCTTCAAATGTCGAAAAGTCAAGATCAGGATCACCCAATGATGAAAATCCAATAAGTTTGCCAGAGAACTTGTCAAATAACAATCTTCCTTTGACCTTCATCTCGTCAAAAACAACAACAACATACTTAGCTGGGCCTTGGTATGTAGCGACCAAAGAGCGTAAAATATCAATATCTTCAACAAGAAAACCAGGTTGAGGTTGAAGTAATTTCTATATTCTCGTAAAGTTCTTTCGTGGGGTAATAGTAATATTCCGTCTGGATTTTGATCAGATTTTCTTAAATCATTGTAAACAGCTGGAGATTTAGCATGAATTGCCAAAGAAAATTCAATAAATTTGGATGCCAACGTCTAGCAAATTTATTCTCCTGCATAGCCTTCACTCGCTGCTCATACACAAGTCTCATATGGGGTGTTGAATATAAATCCCTATTTTTAATAATAGCAAGAGGAGATTCACCCAAATGATCTCCAACAGCTACCCCATGGGAATTTATTTCCTCTTCCATTCTATGAATTCTGCTTTGTAACTGTTAACATTTCAGTTCTACTTCCTTCAATAGTATCCTCTTATTACTGACAGTAGATTTAAGCTTTTCAGCTGAGCCTGCTGACAAAGGGGCTGATGGCTTGGCTGGTGCTACTGCATTTGATTTTGACTTATTAGATAATTTAGAAGACAATTTATAGCAAGGTCGACATTGACATATCTCATCTCCAGAAACTGAAATCAATAACTCACAACTGCTTGACCTCACTGTTTGCAAATAGGGTGTATTGTTAGTAGTAACACTATCGATCCTGAGTGGAATTTTTGGAATGGTATGTAAGTAGGTGTCTTTGTGGCGTGAATCAGAAATGAAGTAATCAACAGATACCCCTGTACAGATATATAACTGATTTAAATGGGTATAAAGAACTTTGAGTTTTGTAGATAATTTGGAAACGGTTTTTTCAAACACATCTGAACTTAACGGCACATTTACTCCAAACAATAAGACAGTAATATCCAAACTTTCCTCAATACAAACTCTGAATTTAGGTATCAGAAAATCAGCTTCACATTGCTCGAGTATGATGTTGTTTTCTGTAATGCTTACACTCCAGTCAGTAAGATAATGATAATTCTTACCAAAATAAGTTTTTAAACAATCAAACGAAGGCGGTTTACTGCTACTGCTCTCGCAAATTTCATACTTTACAAGCTCTCTTCGTGGAGTAGTGCAGGAGGAAGGAGTCAATAAATCCAATGATTTAGTTGGTAAGTTTAATGTAGGTATTGCGCCAGTTGTTAACATCTTGCGCTTAATCGTCGTGCCATCCTTTCCTTGATATTCAAAACAATCGATAAGTGTAGATTCAAAATAAATTTCGCATAAACTTGCATCATTCTTCTTCATCCATTCACGAAGTAATGTAGTTTCTGCCCGTGTTCTTAAAATTACAGTTTTCTAAATTGCCCTTGCCTCCAACTTCAATTTTGCTGTGAATTCAGAATCTGACTTCTTTGGGAAAGGAATCTTGAATAAACTGAGGTCTTCATCACGTCTGCTATTCGGACAACCGAGTAAAGCACAATTCTCAGGCATAACTTGTGTTCAAAACAAAAAAACGACATATAAATAGCGATAAATCATAGATATTCACAAACGTTAGATGATGTGAAAGTGTAAAACTAGAGTGAGATATTTCTGTGTCGTTTCAACGTCACGTGACTTTATGTGGCGCGGCCTTCAACCTATTTCCGACAGCGCGTTTTAGAACAAAGGGGCTTCCAATCCTTCTCTTCTAGCATCTTTGATTTGTGCGAAGCGTTATGTAACGCGCTACTATATAGGTCTATTTGAATATTCGTGCAGACGAATATGCGTCTAACTTCACAGACATCAAGCACCTTCTGTATTGAACAATCGAATTCTGAAGCACACTTCCTGACAACATTAAAGAGACATTTTTCATTCACAACGACTGTTACTTCTTGAGTGTGCGCCGACAGCCGACTCATTATGTCCAGCATCACGTTGGTAAAGGTGTTGACGAGTGTATAGGCAACAAAATTCACATTCGCCGTTCACGGGTCACACCTCAATAAATATACGTATTGCTCAGACAATAGGGACGGCATCTGTTCACATACCTTCAAATCATTTATTAGTGTTTTCACTGGTATAGATAGGTCGAAAACATTGTCCTATAACGGCATTCAAAAATGCTTAATTATTTTCATAAGGAGTTGGCCGAAATTTGATCTTTGAAAGGTAAAACAATATCAACTATTTTAAAATCTGCTAAAATCTTTACATCTTTATCTAGTCATTTAATCTTTAAATAGTTAACATTGTTCTACCGTTCGAAGACCAAATTTTTGGCCAATTCCTTACGTCATACATCGTTATCATTTACTTTGAAATTAATTACATTTCAACTCTTTACCTTACACCTGTTCCCAATTAAAATTTTCTTTCTGTTTACGCATAATTTTACGATTACATAACAAAAACTGGCCAATTTGTGTTTCTTACTATATATTTCTAGCCATTGATCACTGTATTTATCACCGCCAGTAAATATTTTTCTCAACATATTGTTTCACCCGGAATCTCTGCAAACTCGCAGGTCAGTCAATAATCCTGTGCAGTATTATACATTTTAAGCGGTTATTATATATCTTCTTGAGCCTAATACTTTACAAAGATTAACAAATCTATATCAAGAGCCAGTGATATTTTCAAAAAATTGACATCAAAGCAATTTGTAAAGCAATTTTATTTTTGACTTTTGAGATTGACAGATTGACATGATAGATGTAAATGTTTTTAATAAATCGGATGTAATCATTATATTTATTATCATCTGCGGCTAATGATAAATAAATGTTTCTTCTTCTTTAAAAAAACAACACCGTACCACTGATAACTAAAACTGGACATGTCATTATCACAAAGTATACAGACACTTTTAATAAATTATTAATTAAATTATGAGACATAAACTACTATAATTGTATTAGGATTTGTTTAAAATGTCAGCAATCAATGAAGTAATTATTTACTTTTATAGAGAAGTAACTTGTAGTGTAATTATTTTTATTTCTAGATAGAAAAGAGAAACGACTAAAAAAAAACTTGATCAACTATGTATCTGTCCATCTGCCTCTATTGATAAGAGAATAATAGAAAACAATTTGAAATGTTTATTGATTTTTCCAATGTAAACCATCTTCGGGTAAGTGTCTCGGATCATGGTGCCGACAAGAAAATGAGACAGTAAAATCCCGAAATCATTTTGATTCCATTTTAGGAGCAGTAAGAAAACCGCAATGCAAAAATACAACTGGCATAAAACGCAAAAGAAAATTTGCCAAAATTCACATTTAAAATCTCATAAAATGTTTATGGCAAGAATGCCCTAGAAACTTCTTCAGAATTTTGAAGGAGTTTCTCTTTATTATTAGAACTTCTCTTATATCAATAATATGGAAATAATCTATCATTGCTCTTTAGATTATGCTGATTCTGTTAATTTGTTCTTAACATATTAATATTAGCAAAATAATCTGTGCAGCTGCCATGGAATCATTGAATTAGAAAATTATAGTTATTTTTATCGTATGCAGGTTACATTGTTCCACACCTCAAAATTTATTACAAAAAGATAATTTCATATTTCAGATGTGTCTGACATATACGACTTACTATATACACTGCTGTAATATCATTCGATTAAAATATGTTGTTTCACATATGTAGATTAAAATGAAGGCCTTGAGGTTGTTTTCCACTAGACGAAAATATCGCTGCTGCGAAACTCAAGAAAGGACTTTGGCTGTGCACGTTTCACTGCATGACTTACACTACAGATGGGGGAATTTATTTTCAAAATTTTTAACATTTTAAAAATCTAAAATGGCACCTGTGATCTGATACCATGGTGACATAAATGCAACGCTATGATTGGCTTCAAATATTATTCGCCCAAGCGAATCGCAATAGAGTAGAAACAGCTCCCACTAAAAATTTTGCTGAAGTGAACTATCACAGCTGTTCCTACATGGCTCCAACTTCGCACTAGGAATGCGTATCACCTTATTTCTCAATGAAATGTTTGCTAAGTAGAAATTAGCCTTTATACCAGTTGTACAGAATATAAGGTTTTCATCTCTGATATCAACGGTTGAGAATTAAAAAAGGGAATATATATTAATTACGCATTGGACTAAGTTTTAATATGGTATCTTCTGACACGTTTGACTATAAGTAGCATCAACTTAAAACATTTCCTTTTTTAATAAGCCACCTTGCTCAAATATTTTTAGATAGTTGCAAAACAGGCATCACATTTATAGATGATGATGATGACGAATGATGAATTTGAAAATTGATAGCCTTGATGCATCGTACCAGACGTCTTAAATCGGATTAACCAACGAATCCGAAAATTGATAATATAGGTCACACAGTTATTCATAAAATAGAATCACATGAAAGATAAATGCCTCAGAAAGTAATAAAAATTTAAGAATGATAGTACAAATCCAACCATATATAGTAATTATTCCTGATTAAATTAGGACTTGTAAATCTAGACCATGTCTATAGCTGGACTTTATCATTTCATTTGTGCAACTCGTTGTGAAAATCCAAATGAAAACATCGATTTATTAGAATTAATAATGAAATCATTACTGTTAGATTTCTCCACATAACTATGCGGAACTGTGAAACTCATTTCCTTAGTAATTATCTTGATATATTAATTATCTTAACATATTTATATATTATTGTCTTACCGGCAAATGAACGATTACTTGTGATTCAGCTTTAGCAATGATGTAGCCTTTGATGTTTGTTAAATTGAATAGTCTGCAGTTATGGATAATTCCAGTTTCATTTTGGAAATCAATTGCGATGCATCCATTTGTGTTTCTGCATATCTCATTACAGACAAAACTTGTTTGTACTTCTCTTTCATCAATAGTCTTGTCGCTATTTATAATGTGGTTATTAAAATATCTTCCCTTGTAATTGCTTGAAATATTTGCAATAGGCTCGCAAATCTGTCCAGTGACAATATGGATCTTCACTAGAACAGATAGCAAAGCTAACACGCCTGTTAAATACATTATGTCGCAGTGTATCTGCTAATGTATCTGTGGGCACACTTCTTCTATATACGAATGAAATATGAATATAATTCTTAGACTTTATGAATATTTTGCCACCTGCTCAAAACTATAACATTATCAAAAACAAAGTGAGTGAACTCCTCTGTGTCATGGTAACGATTGACAAAACATTAGGAGCTTAACATCAACGCTAATCAAAATTGTACAACTACAAAACGAGGTTGATGAATCTCGTGATGTGTGGTTTTACTGTGCCTCCTTTGCAGGGACTCACATTTCATTTGATAATTGGAACCATAGACTTACATAGACTGCTGATCCCATTGAAATACTTTAGGGTAAAGCGTTTTCACAACAAGGATCTATAATGGCTGACAGTTGCGACAAAAACATGAACAATTGTGTGAATTTGGGAAATTAGTTTTGAATAATAATCACGAGTTAAAATATACTTTCTTCAAAACCAAGGGAAAAGGTAACTAGAATATTTTTACGTTGAAATTCTGCTTGCATTTATTCATATTTACTGTTTCATAAATTGAACAGCAAGAAAACATCAAAATCAACTAACAAAAAAAAATTTAAATAAATTTAAAAATATTCACAAAGTTATAGAATACGTAAAATTATCCCATGCTGATGTAATCGCCTTATTGATGACCAAACGTTTTGAATATTTTGAAATTTCTCCACTCTGCGATACAAATCAAAATATCGAAATAAAACAAGAAAGCCGCTTAGAAAAATACGCATTTGCAAGTAAAATGGGGAGCTGATGGGCAGTAATGCACGGTAAAAAATAATCAGTAGTTTTGATACCATCAAAGCGAAAATACTTTTTTAACGATATTTCAAATATTTTTACAAGTAAAAAGAGCGCTTGGAAACGCACGCTCGGTTGCAATAGTCAGCAATCTTGCAGATTTTCGACTCCCCATGGTGGATACATCTGACAGCACAGATTAGCAGTCTATGTACGTATTGGAATCAAAAATGAATGAAAAATAATAGGTTATTCGAAAGAGACTATTACTTGCGAGTCAGTACAAAATATTGAATTCAGTACAAAATATATTAAAATATGCCAATACTGTTTAGTAATGTCGTGTTCCGACTTCATTTTTGTAATTCAAGGCTCAGCAAAATATTTTTCTGATACTGGTTTGGCACGCCTATACATCACAAGGTTTTCTATACCCTGATACCAGATTGTTATTCCATCTTCTTCAAACGATGTAACGCAACGTAGAGGCCAGGCTTGTGCAGCAATTAGAGGTCTGAAATAAATTATGTGCGTCCGATGTCAACACTGATGTTTATATTTCGACTGTTCAGACACACGGTAGAACCTGTTCTATTCTATGCACTATTGACCCGACTTGACTAAGCTTATGATACCATGCTTCGGCATGCTTTATGAATACATTGGCCCAACTTACTGTCTACATTGTCCCAACTTAGGAAACTTTCCCTTCCTGCTTCTGCTATTTCTCACCAACGTAAGATGTCTTTTTAGATACCATCAAAGATCAAAGACGTATGCCCCTCAACTGCAGGATGAAATCCTTCACTGGCAACCGAAGAAGATGTTCCGACGGGGCTATGGGAGAGTAGTATCTTCTCATAATGTTTTGTATCGTGAATTTTGTTATTTACAAGTTTCTTATTCAGCTATGTCTGACCATGATTTTTGGCGTTCTTTATGTAGCAAATATGTAAGGCGCAAGAGGTACGGCACATTCCTATAATGCATGACTTTCTATTCTACTAATACTACCAAGTATTATTGCACTTTGTGACCCAGTGAGCTAAGCAACTGATACGGTTCTATAATTGAAAGGGAGGCAACACCATAATCAGAAGAAACTTCACATACAAAATTGTTGAGTACTCACATAATTCAGTCAGTTAGTTCACTTTTTGCCTTGTGGTTATTATTCGCTTTTGACAATTGATTAGGGCGTATTCGTGTGACATAACCAGGTCACGATTTTATGTAAAACAAACATTTTTCATCAATTTCATCACCTGATTTGGCAACTATTGATAAGTGGAGTAGGAGGTGGATCTTCATCAGTGCAGCGGAAATAAAGCTCCGTCGACCCTTGTTCATCCATATTTTTTCTTATTCGACTTTCGATAGAGGCACAAGAGGCTCTGTTGAAAGAGCCATATAGCGGTATAACACCTAAGGAGTGTTCGAAAAATCATAAAAATCAGCCTGATAAACCAGGTTAGTCTTTTTGCCAAAATCTATGTTCTCTTATCAAATCCTTATAAAAATCTAAAAGCCGAGCCAGGTCAGCTAACCCGTATCTTGCTTTTTTAGCCGGGATCTCAGCAAGAGGGGATGATTTTCCCATTTCACTACTCAACGAACTCGACTACGTATATAAAGCTATTTTTAAAAGCTATATCTACTGCTCGTCAAGAAAATCTTATTTCAAATTTGTCATGTAAAAACAAAGGTAAAAATATAAACAAATATTATATAGTGATTACTCTTGTTAAAAAGCCGGGGAAAACGCTGGCCTAAAAATTTCATTTCATAGCTTGGAGATTTCATATAGTTCAAGATTTTCCTGGCTTATATGAACAGTCCCTATAAGATCATGATGTAACAGTGATTGATGTGATGGACTTTTCAATATTTAAGTCAATAAGATGTCAATAATGATCCTTCTTTTCCACATTAGCCACAGAGTAAAATTCATGCAGAATAATCAGCAGGACAAGCAAAAGATACGCTAATGAAATCTTTTGATTGTAATATGTTGAAAGTATCATTAACACCAGCATATATCAACATTCGATATTTAAATGGAAGTTGAACGCTTCCTTAAATTATGCCAAAGTGCTTTTCAGACAATGAAGTCACTCGAGTTTCTTAAGGAGAAAACTCGAAGGCGAAAATTACTCGCCGAGGCATACAGTTACTTTCTGATACCTTCTCGTTTTCTCCTCATGTGCCTCTCGTGCGCCAAATATCAATAGCTCATATGAAATTGTGCACCAGTTGCTCATTATTTATGATGTAATTACTATACTGTAAATTACTGAGAAATACTGTAACTATTAACTATATAGTAAAATTAAAAGTGTAAGTAAATGTGTTTGATTTGGCATTGACTCCCTTTAGCTACAACATAACTCTAAATGTACATGAGTGTGTCAATGTATTCAATATTCAGATGTTTATGGGGGGTATAAATCTAAATTATATATATATATATATATATATATATATATATATAGATCAACAAATATTGATATCTTCTATAGATAGAACATTTGTACTATATTAATGATAATTATAATAATATGCAGAACATTTAAGAGAGTGCTCGATACATTGAGTTGAGCTATTTATAAATGAAACAAAGATTTGTCAAGTTTTGCCGTAACTCTGAGTTTCGCGCTTGTGCGCTCTTCAGACAGAATTTATTCTAATGATTTAACGAACAGATAACTACCAGTATACACATGTATGAGAACAATTTATACTGTCGTATTGTATTTATTTTGTATATTTTCCTTGAAGTTTCACAGGTAATATTCACAGGTAAGAGCGAAACTCAGAGTCATGGAAAACTTGAATAATCTTTGTTTCTTTTATAGGTATCATAGATATTCCTAGCAGCTCATTATCAATTTAGTCATCTACATTTAATTAGTCAGTTTGCAAAGCATCTAATATATGTCTTATATAACACCGTATCTACTGTCATTATTGAGTTCCCCCTTGTTTAAAGTCATAGTATGTATTCTCCAGTTTAAAGTTCGCATGTCATGTGAGCAGAATCATGGCAATAATTCAAATTTAAGGCGGTCTAGGTCTGCACATGAAGAATGTAGAAGAAGTGTGGCGTCATCTACTGGAGTTCCATCAATGGCATGAATACATTTACCACTGGATCTTTCTTTCAATAAATGTGTTGGCAAATGGTCAAACTTATCCGGGAATATGTTAGAAGCCGTTGCAATCAGCTTCCCAAGAATTTCTTCCAGATAGAATGACGAGCCTGAAAGGAATAGCTGACCACTTCTGTAATCAAATCGCTGGCATGGTGTGACTGATCTCTTTACAAATTTCACTACTTTCATCAGGTTTTCTGTCTTAATTGCAAGACATAGATCAGGATCGAATTTGTAGTGAAGAGTGCCTGGATAATAAGAATAATATCAACAACGTATTTTAATCATGCCACAAATACAGCATATCGTTTTGAACATGCAATTTTGTAATAATCACTTATATATAATAATAATAATAATAATAATAATAATAATAATAATAATAATAATAATAATAATAATAATAATAATAATAATAATAATAATAATAATAATAATAATAATAATAATAATAATAATAATAATAATAATAATAATAATAATAATAATAATAATAATAATAATAATAATAATAATAATAATAATAATAATAATAATAATAATAATAATAATAATAATAATAATAATAATAATAATAATAATAATAATAATAATAATAATAATAATAATAATAATAATAATAATAATAATAATAATAATAATAATAATAATAATAATAATAATAATAATAATAATAATAATAATAATAATAATAATAATAATAATAATAATAATAATAATAATAATAATAATAATAATAATAATAATAATAATAATAATAATAATAATAATAATAATAATAATAATAATAATAATAATAATAATAATAATAATAATAATAATAATAATAATAATAATATATAAAAATTGTTACCACTTCGGCAGGCATTTGTTTCGTGATTGCTTCCTATACAATTTGTACCACCATTAATTGCTGCTGGATTTGTACATGTTCGATAACGTGTTTGGGGAACGTTTATACGGCATGCCTTCCATGATAACCATGCTGTCCAATCTCCGTCCACTAAATTAATAAATTTCAAATACTGAAAGGATTGAATTTTATTACCGTTTGGCGAATTTTCAGAAATAATGAAGCAGACTCAATGTAGCCATCATGGATTACGCGTCGTCAGTGCATTTGTTCGCGTGCTGCACCATTATGTATTTCATAAACGTAGCAGCTTCTTTGAGCTGTTAATTTTTATTAGATTCCTATTTGTAGAAGAATGATCACTTTTATTTTGAGTTTTAGTACAAATTGATAATTATTCGCACTTCCTTGTGCTCATGGATGTTATTGCACCTACTATTTGTTGGTTCTTGGGAAGTTCAAATTTTAGTTTATTTTCATCGACAGTGAAATGAAATATCATCTCTCTTGATGTGTGTATTCAAGAAGCTATATAAAAAATACAGCTATAACTTATTACATGCGGTAAGTTTTGAGTGTTTGAGCTTCAATTTTATAAACGGTTTCGATTCGTATCCTCTAAACTTCCTATCGATGTTTCTATCCCGGTTCTTGTAAATCCAACAAGTTGCTTGTAGCCTAGGCAACACTATTTTTAAACTGAGAAATGTTTTGTCTCCTCACTGCAGTGTAGCTTCTTACAAGAAATATATAAAAAGCTTAAATACATTCTGTTTACTATATAAAATATTATCTTGAGAAGATGTAGAACTTCGGTGAACAACATTATTAAGAAAATAAAATGCAATGAAGACAATTTCTATCACATTTGAGAAATGACAACGGCCAACCCAGCATATGGTGCACACTTAAAACAGGCAGAAATTCGGATTTTGCAGCCTGTTTTTGCTATTGCAACAACAAATACATTTTTGCAGCATAATTCTCTAATGGTCTATACCTGCAGCTTATTTTAGTATTCGTTTGTTGATGTTATTGAATGTGAAAACGTGAAATTGTGTGATGATGAGAAGTTTGGAAGTTTCAGTTAATTGATTTTTACAAAAATAATGAAGAACTATGACTCATAAATCAAGGGTGAATAGAGCCCCAATCTTTTAATGTTTTAATAAAATTTTATTAAATTATCAATATTAAATTAAATAAAATAATCTATTAATTTTTTTGGCGTTTTCTTCTTCCTCTTCATCGTCAACAAGCAGAGCAACTCAAATTAGAGACTGTTGTCTCTTCATGCTCATGTCCAGTAATGACACAGTATCGCAGAATTTTTGGATGGTGGGGCCACAGATAAAATTTGCAGAAAGAGTTTTGCAGCACTCTATCGCTGCGTTTGGATGAAAAATGCTGCACGTGGCCTCGAGCCTTTAATTTGAATTAATTGCCTTGAAATAATTTATAGCCAAGCCTCGGTATCTAATCTCAAAACAATAGGGTCACTACAAAGGCTGGTCATCGTCATCTAAATGGTCAATTTATTTTCAAAATCGTAGATGACTTATCATCGTGATAATTAAATCCAAGCTTTGTAAACATGGGGTTCCTTTTAGTTTCGAAAGCTGGACTTTCCTTGATAACACAAATGCAAGACGCTCTGTGATTGCTTCATATTTTTACGTGTGAAAAATCATATTTTACGTGTAAAATATCATATTTTACGTGTAAAATATCATATGTTAAGTGTAAAATATCAACTTTATGGAATACTCTGTTACCCTTTCTAAATCTCCTAAGGCTTACAATCACTTCATTAATTATTCTACGGAATATTATTGCTGGTCGAACACCTTCAAAGTTATCAGCAAGAAAGCGTGAGAACGCTTGTTGATTTATACCGCGCGCAGAAAAATATGCTAACGACGCTTGAACAATAATGCCTGCATGGACTTAACTTCTTCTTCATTTCTGCCACATCGTCACAGGTCGACAAGATTCCAGATACAATGAGCTTCAGTTATAGTGTTCTAAAGGTCAACTCAACCTTCACGATCTCTTAATATCATATCAGCAAAGTATCTGTTTAACAATTAGACAACGAGCCCGAGTTGTCTACCGTCTTGAAAAGACACCTTGGCCCAACGAGCCCGAGTAGTCTACCGTCGAATAATCACCTCGGCCCAACGAGCCCGAGTTGTCTACCGTCGAACAGTCACCGAGGCCGCCGAGGTGACTATTAAAGACGGTAGAGAACAAGGTCGAGTTGTCTAGTTGTGTTAATAGAAACCGACTAGTGGTACAAGCAAAACATATCAAAAGATATAAATTCCAACTATTTATTCGCTTTCTGCATAATTAATCTTAAATACAACCGTCAATCAAA
This sequence comes from Haliclystus octoradiatus, assembly GCA_916610825.1. Taxonomy (NCBI): domain Eukaryota; kingdom Metazoa; phylum Cnidaria; class Staurozoa; order Stauromedusae; family Haliclystidae; genus Haliclystus; species Haliclystus octoradiatus. The sequence goes on from OU744448.1 coordinate 33,460,669, forward strand.
GGCATCCATGACGACTGCAGCGTCGTGATTTGGAGAATGAATATTAATTCGACTTGATTCAGATTTAATTGTACCGATTCAATGTGAATAAAGTTTTAGCAGACAGAGATCAACCTCTTGTTTAATATCCGCATATGTCCGCAACATGGCTATTGACTGCTACTGATTTATATATATTTCAAGCAAATACAATTAGTACGGCGCGGGTAACTCCTATACTGCTGCTATACGGGGACGTGCCATTTTTTTGGGTCCATATTCCAGCTGAGAAATATACTTTTTGGGTTGGAAATTGTAGAATATTATACGTTTTGGGTCCCATTTCGATTTTCTAGAGAATTTGGGAAAAAACTGAATTTGAAGGCTGAAAACTGAAAACTCGATTTGAATTTTTACCCATAAAAATTGAACATTCCCGCATAGAGCCTATATGGAAGGAACCTATCTGGACTTTTTGGTATCATTTTCAAGTTTTCAAATCAATTTGGGTAGTTTTTAAAGGATTTTGGGGACTTTTCGAGTACTTCACATTTTCCCAAAGTGGCACCCCCCATCAATGCGGTACCTTGAGTTAACTCCTGGGATTGGTACATCATGCAAATAAAAAGTCCAGTATTATTTTACTGTATATTCAAGAAAGAATTGATTACTTTACGAATAATATTCGAAACTTCCACACATGGCTCAAATATTTGAACAACTTTCCATATCTTTGTATCTATCACCTACCATTAAATACATTTCTTATTGGATAAATACACTTCACAGTCTATGGAAGAGTATAAGAATAAGCTGCTGTAGATATAGGACCTTGGACGTCATTTTTTAATCCCCTTAAATATTTGTTATACTTGATGAAGTTTTACCTGGGCATCCATGTGTGTTGCACTGAATCTCTCTTATTGTTGCCTGATTACAGGCTTCACCATTACATAATGGTGGTGTACATCGCCTAATCTGAGTCTTGTTTCCTCCTCCACATTGAACACTACATGTCGTATCATCCTCCCACTGTGTGTAATTAGCGTTAACTGTTCAGAAAGGGAATAAATATATAAATCATGATTTCAATAAAAGGAGTCAAAGACTACCAATCTTGCCACTAATAGTTGCATACGTAAAGAATGATCAGGCAAATAATTTATTTAACTTAATTGTGGCCTAGTTATTGTTTCAAACATGACACTGTTGGCAATTAAAATAATGTGCAGTCAGCTCTTATTCCTTCTATTAACTTAAAGGGTGCCAACAACAATTATCGTCATCTGGATTGGAGATGCTCTATAGTCTGGAAAACCGATCACTTGTGAGCACGAACGAGTCTGCGTATGCTAAGATTTAAGAGCATGACTTTGATTCATTCATTTATGACATAAAATCTTCTTCACTTTCAACCTTTTATCGTTTTGAGAAGGTTTGGAATAGTAGAGCCAACATTTTCCTTCTGCTAATTTTGTTTTTTTTATTTTTGGAATATAATTCAGACATTCAGAAAAGAATAAAAAGGATGGCGCCTGTATAAATATTGGACCAGGCCTCCAAACGATGTCGCCTCTCAAATTTTCTTCATTGGTATTAAGGTGAACTTCAAGAGTAATAGTGAAAAATATTGGGGATACCCAAACTGTTTTTTGAGTTATTGAAAAAAAGTATACTCCACAATTAGACTTTTATGCTAATTTTGAGAGCAAATACAAATGGAGAAATACAACTATTAAATGGTTATATTGATCTTGTTAAACGATCGCAAACCATTTCAAACAATGCCAAAATAGCTGAAAAAACAGGCAACAATTTCCTGCGCATGCGCACTGTTAAAAATGTGCTCGGGTTCAGGCCAAATAGACGAAAAAGGACATGAGTGTCCCAACTCTTGTAAATAGATGGCTCTGGTTTCAGCGCATCGTTGCTCGTTGACAATTAAGGTCCATCCGCCATAAAATCTGTAGACATTGATCTGTAGTGTTTCGGCAAGATCATCAAATATTTTTACTCAATCTTTTCCCTCAGCTAAATGAGCCACAAGTCTAGAAATGAAAGAGGGCTGCGGGCATCTCTTGTAGGGCGATATCGGCTACTTTTATTATTTTATTTTATAGCAAAAATACAACCCTCGTATATCTGTGAAGTGAAGCATGTTATGATAAAACTTACCAACAGTAGATGGTTTGCATTCGATCTGGTGATATAAATAATTAAACTTACATTAATGAATTGGAATTTGATGCGAGAATGACTATTACAGTGAAGCCTACATCTTAAAGCCGGGTTTCCGCTTGGCGAAAAATTCGCTGCAGTGAAAAATTCGCGTCTACTTTCGCGGCGAAATTTTCGCTGGTTCATTTCCACATAAAATTTGTTTCGCGCGCCAAATTCGACATTTTATGAAAATCCATCATGGCACCAGTCAATTTGGAAGATGTATTGCTTGCACGACTGCAAATTATTCAAATGTTTCTGCTCAAAAGACGTAGAGTATTTGCAGGGAAATACAGTAAACGATTCTGGGTCCGGAAATTATTTGAAGACAGGAAAGAGAAAGGAGAGTTTCATTTACTCGTAAAAAAATGAAGCTCTACAACAACGAATATTTTTACCGTTCTCTTCGTATAAATACGTCCTTCGACATTTGAAAAGTTTTATATAATGATTGGTCTAAAATTGAAAAGAAGGATACTCACATAAGAAAAACATTGGTTCGCTGGAGAGGCTATGTGTTTGTTTGCGTTATTTGGTGACTGGAGATTCACAATTGCAAAAATACAGGCAACAAAGCAATACAGGCTACAAATTCATCCCTCATCTTGTTTGCTGAAAATGTCATGACAACATCATTTTCAATTGATTTGCATTGCTTGATTCACTTTTCGCTGCAGCGAATCGCAAAAAAGTAGGATCAGTTCCAACTACTTTTTTCGCTTCAGCGAAAGTTGCAGCGAAACCTGCGTGGTCCAAACTCGTGTGCAACGTCACACAACGCATGCGTACTCAGCATTTTAGCCGCGAAATTTTCGCTTCAGCGAATTTTTCGTCAAGTGGAAACCGGGCTTAACATGAAGCTATGAGTGATGCAACAGTTCAATTGACCACTATGAAGCAGATTGATTAAGAGAGCTTAATACAGGCATGCCAAGGGTGACCATTAGAGACAGATGCGACTGTATTATAAACTGTATTATAGTCAGTCAATGACTGAGAGACAATCTGTGACGACACATACTTTAGCTATTTGGGTTAACCTCATTCCATAACGGCCCTCAACTCCACGCAAACCCTCCGATAAGGGCTTAATCAAATTCAGCTAGCAAAATGATGCGTTCAAAATGGCTCAGGCAGGAAAAACCTACCTTGCCAATCACAGAGCAGAACACTCAATGATGATTGGTTCTTATACTTCAAGAAAACAAGAGAAGTTTTTTTGCGTTGATGGTTTTAAATTTTTGTTTTGCAAATAAACAACAAACTTTATAATACGGAATATTTATTGATTTAATCAAACTTCAAGCATGATAAAAATAAAAGGAAAAATAAAAGAAGCTTTGCAATCGAGCCACCGCTACAGCATTTACAGCGCAGGCACTCTGCCATAGAGTTACAAATTGCCAGAGCCTAAAAATTCCCATCAAATTCAAATTAGCAACAAAAACACACAATATACGATCCTCTATATACGAATTACGAATAGTTAAATAATATTCTATATTTTCAAGATCTTTTACTGATAAATAAATCTTGCATGTTTTAAGAATTCGCTAATGCTCTTCGCATCTATTTTCAATCTATTTTCTTCTATTTTGAAAGCTTTCGGTAGCTTTACTCAAAAAGCGCAGAGTGTTTCTATTTAAAATCTGCTCTCGTTCTATAGTTTTTAGGATGACTTCATTTGAAGTCTTTCGGAAAATCTTTGCAAAACCAAATGTATTAGTGCAAGTTTTGATAAATTACAACGAAATTAGTTTTGACTTTCATTTTAATGCAAGGTATACTTTTTGAACTTACCTTTAAGTTGACAATAACTTGAGAATTGTACTTCGGTTCAATATAGCTGTTAATGTTAGTCAAATTAAACAACCTACAATTATTCGAAATGCCAGAAAGGCTTTTGAAATCTACTGCAATACATCCATCTGTCTTTCTGCATATTGCATTACAAATATAACTTTTCTGTACTTCAATTTCCTTAATCGGGATTCCACTGCTTATAAATGAGTTATTGAAGATTCTTCCTTTGTAATTATTTGAATGTATTTGGAATATACCACAGGTGTTTCCGAGAACGTTGCGAAGTTCTATTAAAACGAAAAGCAGTACGAAGGCTTTTCCATGATTCATTTCAGCCTATTCGATGTGGAAATCTTGAATTATTTTCTTCCAGGGAATTTTTACAACAGTGCGTTGAGTTATTCCATACCATCCGATAAAATGCTCAATTAGTTGACATTCAACTGAGATGATGGTGACCACATCAAGATAAAGATTTCAAACGCAGAGAAAGATTATTTCTGACTCAGTTTGAATGAAAAATTACTTGTATAAGTTTCAACATCTGCTTCTATCTACCTTTCAAATTCTAATGGATATTAACGCTGGCTCGTATTTTTATATAGTTGTTTTAAAAACACAACATATTTTTATTTAACATGTTTGAGACACAACATATTTTTCTGTTTCAGAAATACAAATATCCATAACCACAACTTTCAAAACTACCAGCTGTTCTAAATATTCTATATATATATACTACCGTGAATGCAAGTTTGAGATGTGTAACAAAACAGCTATCGGGAAACATTATGTTATTAATTTCTCTGCTCAATAAAACAGAGACTACTTGGACAGTTACTTGGACAGTCTAATCATAATTATTATATCAAGTGAATTACCTTGAAGGATATTTGAAATATTTTAGAAGTTTCAGCATTATGAAAGACTGTTTAAAGAGGTTTGGAATCGTAAACACCATATTGAAATATAAATAATTCCTCGCTTTGTATTTTTCAAAACAATGCGACAGAAATATAGGGAACTTTGTTGGTATTAAAAGATGGGAAATAAATCAAGGTCTATTTAAAGCACATGTTGGCATGGCAACATTTTCAAAGTTCACTGTTATTACCATGGCAACATTTATACAGTATAAAATCTCTTGCTAGCATTTTTCAATATAAATAATGTAAATAAATTAAATTTTGAATCGACCTGGACTCGAACGAGCATGACCTGGTCAGACACACTCTGAATGAGCTACGCCAACTGATCAAAACCCATGAAACAGAAATGGAGTCAGCCTCGACCGGGTGGTTATCACGTTATTGCCTAATGCCTCTGGATTAGATGAAAGTTTATGCATATAGACATGATAAAAATAAAATTATCATGTTGGTATACAAGCAATATTTTGAAATACACGCAACTGTCAAGATAAAGGTTTATTATTAGCTGTTTTATTTTTTACTTTTCAATGAAAAAGTATTTTAAATAGTTGAATGATTCACAAATTCGCTGTATCAGGATTATGATTTAACATCTTAGTCTGCCATCCTTGATGATGATAATAAGCAGTTATTTTAGTTACAAAAGTCAATTGGTCACACTTCTGGGGTTCATATAGAAAAATAAAGCTACTTCTTGGGCAGATTTAATATTAATTTATTCTCCTTTATTAATTGTATCAATTTTTCTGATAATTATCTTCTTTGTAAAACATTTTATTACAAAATTCAAAGGCTGCAGTAGTTTCGATTTCATTTTATTATAATCTTATAACTCAGGCTTACTTAATTTTATGCTAAATTTATTATACTAAGTCTATTATTTTTCCGTACGTTTATATGGATATCGTGAACATAATTGACAAAATTGATATCGGAGGGAAAGTTTTGGAAATGCTCCCTCTCCAACGGCCTATAATCACTATTACTCCTCCATTGATTATTTGAGGGAATGTTATTGCTGGGCGAACAACTTGAAATGTTATCAGTAAGCAAGCGTTAAAACGCTTGGTGATTTATATCGCACGCATTTAAATGTATTGACGACGCGCGATCCATAATGGCTGCATGGACTCAACTTCTTCATTTCTGCCGAATCGCAACCGGGAGTGAAACACGTGATCGAATGAATGCCGTAAATGACTACCTGCGCACGCGCAGTTGAATCCATAATAGCTGCGACTGCCGGTCAAATTAGTCAAACGCCGTTAGCCTGTGTGCATTACGTCAGAACTCCACTTAATACAGCGACTCTCCGTATTATATGGATCGGAACACGGAATAGATGCTCTTGCCTATGGTCAAATGGATACTTTGAAAATACACAGGGTCTCAACGTTTTTCACGATCACTTTTGAAATATAAATTTACATCCATGAAGTAAATTTAAACAGAAATCAGCAGAAGGAAGTGTTTCGAAAAATCTTGATTAGCTAGTAAAATATAGGGTACCTTTCGCCCCCCCCCCCCCGAAAAAATGCCGATTTATGTTTCATTCCCTAATGTATGATGAAGGAATTTTTATTTCTGTAAAACAACAATGATTGTGAATTACTTACAGAAAGTGTGATATTTACAAATTAATTATATTTAAGAAATTTTGACAAGTCCTCAGATTGAAGTCTAGTTTCAAACATATTTACATTTTTCGCTGTGCGAGTAATAAAAGATAATGAGTTATAAATATTTATGCAGCGTATAGCAAAAGAATGACAGTATACATTTGAGTTAGTAAGATGCATGAATAGACGACATGAGTAAACTTGAAATTTTGAATAATGATGTATCCATTTCTATTAAATTATTGACGATTTAAAAATAAAGGATTGAATCCGCATGCAATCGTCTTTTCTCCAAACTATCTAGATTTAAATTGATTAAATGTTCCTCATAACTTGACTCTGATTCAGGATCTGACTCAATATTGCAAACACTTTTACCTCTACTCTTGTAGTTTGCGTTACAGACCGCGATTCATTCACAAAAGAATAGGAACCTATTCTTTTGTGAATGAATCGCGGTCTGTAACGCAGGCTACTACTCTTGTTGCTTCATTGCAATATGCGATCATTAATCTGCTTTTGTGTCTTTCTTCTGAACACTGATTATTTTAATTTCATTGTTATTATATTATTGATGTAAAAGATAAAATGCCTTCAAAGCCCCAAAACTAGTCTGCGCAGATCCCCATTTTCATTCAACAAAAATGAAGTTCTGAACGTCTAAATTGTATTCTGAAAGTTACAAAAAACTTCAACAGAAGGAAAATGTTGGCCCTACAGTCTACTTGCAGTTCCGTTGTTAATTTGAAACTTAATATATAAGGATGTAGAAATGTGTTTGTTAATAAAAAAGCAAAATTTGAAATAAAATAGTCAGTCTTGTTTACGCGAGGTCTCGTATTGAAAATGAGGTAGCCAGACAATGTCCCGACCGGGGACATGTCGTTGCGAAGAAACTCGTTGCGAAGAACAGTTGTTGCGAAGAAAATCATTGCGAAGAATTTTCTTCGCAACGACTGTTCTTCGCAATGAGTTTCTTCGCAACGACGAGAGCTCAATTTTCTTCGCAATGAGTTTCTTCGCTATGAGTTTCTTCACAACGACTATTCTTCGCAATGAGTTTCTTCGCAATGAGTTTCTTCGCAACGACATGAGCTCTATTTTCTTCGCAACGAGTTTCTTCGCAATGAGTTTCTTTGCAATGAGTTAATGAGTTTCTTCGCAACGACCATTCTTCACAACGATCATTCTTCGCAACGACCATTCTTCGCAATGAGCTTCTTCGCAACGACATAAGCTCTATTTTCTTCGCAACGAGTTTCCTTGCAATGAGTTTCTTTGAAACGAGTTTCTTCGCAATGGGTTTCTTCGCAATGAGTTTCTTCGCAACGACCATTCTTCGCAATGACTGTCGCAATGAGTTTTCTTCGCAACGATATGCACTCGTCCCGACCCACAGAACAAGCTTTTGTCAACTAATTGGCAGATTGTACTGTACTACGAAGTTTAGCATTTAAAAAAAGCCTTTGAGCATGCTACTTACTCAGTTAATAACTTGAACAATAAGCATGCATGTATTGTCTATGCAAATAATGGAAGTTGGGAAAAAAATGTCTTGTAGACCATTGTGTTGTGTGCATGCTCCAGCAAAGTTATATTGCAGAAACAACCAAAGATGCTGGAGATCTTATTTTGCAATTAATTGAGAATCTTCGAAAAATTATAAATGTACTGATTGATTGAACAGGTTAAAACGAATACTACAGAATAAATAATTTAAATGTATTTGCTTGTACAGTAAATTAAATAAAGTAATAAATTGTACGTATGCAAGTCCCAGTTCTTCTTTTAAGCAATAATATAATTATAAAGATTTAAATTTACAACATTATTTTTTGCTCATATAAACATAAATACAATCATCGAAAGAAATTATTCTCTGCGGTTACACTTTCATCTAAAAATATAAAATGCTATAAAACTTGTATTACTATGTTGAATCATGTATTGATCAAGTATATACTGAGTCTATATTGCAGTTTCCATGGCTAAGTACTCCCTCAATAGCAATAGCTTATATACTGTAGACGCAAAGTATATGAATTTCACAGTGATTCGAAGATATTTGCATAGTAAGTGTCAATGATTGGTTACCATGTACTTAAATGGCAAGTGAAAAGCATTTCATGTTTCTGATATTAACATAACAATCTATATCATCTGTAGAGTCCTCTTTGGCAAATATTATTATTTGACTTGTTTGAACAAACAACTAAATAGCTTCACTTACATACCAGCTTCAAAACATCTGTTTTCGGATTCCTTGTGATCAAAGTTAACGTCCATTTTCATCACATTTCACTAGCAATCACATTACATTAGCAAATACATTAGCATCACTTACATATTTCTTTACAAGTCATTTATTGTGAGGGAGTACCATGGCGAAAGATTATTCGAGTTCATGAACTGTTCATGAACGTTAAATAGCAAGTTTTAATTGACAACAATTGGCCCATTTAACGCCCAAGAACTACTTATTAACGGATTATATGCCGAGTTTCACCAATGAAGCAGACAGCTAAGAAATTTTTGTTCTGTGATACTTCTGTATGTGTACTTTTAAATATTTTGCAACATTAAATCCTTTACCACATTGATCGCATGTAAATCGTTTTTCCGCAGTATGTGTTCGTGTATGAACTTTCAAATGACCACGTTGAATAAAACATTTGCCGCAAATATCACATTTATGAGGTCTTTTACCCGTATGAATAAATTTGTGAGCTTTGAGATTATTAATAGCATTAAATCCTTTATCACATTCATCGCAATGATAAAGGCTTTTGCCGGTATGATTCAGTTTGTGATGTTGTAAAGTACTCAATCGTGTAAATCCTTTATGACACTCGTCACACACATATGGTTTTTCCCCATTGTGAGTTTTTAAATGTGTAGATAAATTCGATAGTTGTGTAAATCCTTTACCACATTTATCACAGATATATGGGTTTTCCTCCATATGAGTAGATTTATGTCTTATTAAGGAGCTCATGTTAAAAAATCCTTTTTTGCAATTATCGCATTCGAAAGGTCTTTCTCCAGTATGTTGTCGTTTATGTGAATCAAGATGTGATCGTTGATTAAAGCCTTTGCCACATTCTTCGCAAACAAAAGGTCTTTCGTTACCATGAGTAAGTTTATGTGTGTTTAAATTACCAATATGGTGAAAACCTTTACCACAATCATCGCATATAAATGGCCTTTCACCTGTATGAATTAATTTATGTGTCTTGAGATTACAGGAATGGGAGAATCCTCTACCACATACATCACAAGCGTGGATTCTCTTTTCAGCATGAACTTGTTTGTGCCTTTGTAAATAACTTAATTTAGTAAAACCATTTCCACATTGATCGCACATAAACGGCCGCTTACCAGTGTGTGTTTCCTTATGCCTCTCCAAAGTAATTATTGTTTTGAATTTGATTCCGCATGTTTCACAAACAAATGAATGGTCGTTATTGTGAGTTAATTTGTGTAGGTTGTAGCTAGTTAGGTTGATAAAAATCTTTCGACAATTCTCACATGCATATTTAGTTTCTCCACTGTGAACTTGCTGATGCTTGACTAGACTTGACAAACAATTAAATTTACCATCACATAAAAAGCACACATAAGGTCTTTCCCCATTTTGACTTCTTGGTTTGCCTCCAGTGTTCTTAATGCAAACCACCGACATTGACAAATGACATTAGATAAATGACACTAGATAATCTATATCGTCTGAAAGATAAAGAAAGGAAACATTTGACATTATAGTATTACACAGTCCCGGGATTGAACCCTTACTGCAGAAGTTTGAGAATTTTGTAATAAAAATAATAAACCAAGCATTATGGTGGAGCATCGCCCTACCCTAATTTTTGGTATAAACCTTTCTATATAATTATATTGCAAGGAAACTTGTCAACAGCAATACAGTAGAAACTATTTATACTGGCACCTTTAATAACATACTGACTTCAACTGATGTCCCTGGTAAAATTTGGTATCTTTTTTCTTATAAATAATTTGCTATAACAGCATACTGTATCGTCATTTTTGGATTGTATGCCGTTATAGAAAGGTGACTTTTTGGGGGTGCCGCCACAGACCGTATCACGCGTATCCACCATGGTGATTTAAAAATCCGCAAGATGGAAGAGTGTGCGTTTTGAGGGTTCTTTTTGCTTGTAAAATTATTTGAAATATTGCAAGTTTTATCCATCTGATTCTTTCATTATATGCATTATTACACATTAACTATCCATTATGATTGTATATATATTTAATTAGTGAAGCAGCTTTCTTATTTTATTTCGATATTTTGATTTGTATCAAGGAGTGGAGTTTTATCAAATTATTCAACACTTTTAGACATCAATAAGGTGAATACAACATCATGGCACAGTTTGGTTTATTTTTCTACTTTGTGGATATTTTTCCATCTATTCAAAGTCATAACGTTGGTTCATTTCGATGTTTGTTTGCTGTTTTACCTGTAATAGGCAATTACTTAAACATATAGACATTTAATAAAACAATAATAAATAATCAAATACAGCTTGAATTTCAGTCACAATTTTCCTTAGTATTAAAGAAAAAATTGTTTTAACATGTCAGTATTATTCAAAAATAGTTTCAAAAATCCACGTAACCATGTTTTGGTCAGAATCGCCAGCCAATATGGATACCCATTGGTTCCTTAAGGTATGTCAATAGGGTTGGCAATCTATGTAAGTCCATGGTCATTAATTTACAATAGAATAGGTAAACAGTATAATAAACTCTTTTCTTCAGTCTTACATTCATTGGCTATACGGGACGTGCTATTTTCAAGGGGTGCCTTTTCCAAATTCTTGTGAAATTTTAGGGAGTCCATTTGGTGATTTTCCTTTGCTTTTACTCGTAAAAACATGAAATTTTAGGGTCTGCGTCCTCACTTACTGTGAAATTCTAGGGATTTCCTCAATTTTTGAAAATGGCATACCCCCGTCTAAAAAATAGCGAAGAACCTCCACCGGGTATGTCCCGCTACGTGATTTCCTATCAAGAGATATTTTGAGAGGAAGTAATGTTATCTGGCTTTGCTATATTCTGCTTCAGTGGTAGTCTCCCTTAACAAAGAAGGGATATTTTATCCTACTTATATATCTCTTTATTTCAAACAGAAGATGGGAAAACCTTTAGAGATGTTCCGATTGTGAAATTGCCGATTATTTTCACCGATTATTGTTTTGCCGATTGTTAAATAATTTATGATTACTGTATTTATATCGATTACTTTGATAAATATTATCAATGGACAATAGAATAAAAGGCTTTTTGTACGAAATTGATTAAGATTGTCTAAAAAATAAGCAACAGATACGCTGAACCAAATTATTGAAAAACCATAAAACAATTTTAAAGCAGAATTGGTTCAACAAATTTCCTTTTCGACTCTGCCAAATGATAGTCAACATAATACTAAAACCATAAAGGCAGAAAAAAGAAATTGAAATCATTGGAATCTTTTAGGAATGCCTGAATTATTAACTCTAAAGAGATATTAAGCGAAGTAAACGTTGTGTATTTTTTCTTATCAAACAAGTTTAGGTGGATAAAATATAATAATCTTTAAAATGTATTTCCTAATCCTATCCTTCTTGGTCTTCACTTGTTCCTACGGTGAATGTGATCCGCTAAAAATATATTTTACATTAACACTGTCACTGTTGTTAACTCTTTGTTTATAAACCTAAACTTTGTTTGTAAATAGTTTTATCCCAAAAACTTTTGCCATAACATACGATACTGTTGTAGTTATCAAATCATCTTCAAAATTTTTTTGCGTTGCTTTTGCAAATCAAATTTATTATTCATTATTTGATATTCAAAAATGATAACATGTTTGTCTCATCAACGCAAATGTGTTTGACCTTTACACATTCAAACAATAGAAGGTGTGTCAAAGAGAGTAACGAATTTAACGTGTTCAAATTTCGAAAATCATGCGATGTAAACAATCGAAAATTATGATTTTTGCTTTGATAAATGTTTAGAAATAATGGGTTAATCTGTAAATAACATAAAATATTTGACCGATTACCGACTGTGGTGAAAAACATGCCTAAATTATGTATTTTTTGAAGTCGAAAATTTACATGTTAGCAACAAATTAATTAAGAAAGAAAAATACAAATGAGCAACTATGAATGAGTATTCTTCATTATTGAGCCTCAACTCCAGTTGAGATTGCTATAATATAGTTACTAAAACTAATTAACAAGTGTGCACAAAAGCTGTGTTTACTCCACAAATTGTGTATAGCTTATTATAATGTAGTATCTTCTATTGAATCAACCCTGCATATTAAGGTCACCTATATATAGTGGTCAGTGTATCGACTTCTCATAGCTGGCTATCATATACATTTTTAACTTTAATATATTCTAGTGAATCAACCCTGTATATAAAGGCCATCTCCATATAGTGGCCAATGTATCTACCTCTCATAGCTGGATGTTAAATCCATGTTTCATTCCAGTGTCTTCTATTGAATCAACCCTGTATACATTTTAGTGAGAGTTTCATTCTCCTTTGTTTTGCCTGTCATTTTTGACGAATTAAATGAATGAATAAAGGACACCTGCATATAGTGGTCAATGTAGCCTACCCATCTATCTATCTCTCATAGTTGACTTGATTGGATCTTAATTTATCGAATTTCACCGATAAAACCATTAAATATTGAGAAACTTTATCTGGGCCCACGTAAAAATAGGCACAGGCGTTCTTGAAAACAGTTTTAATAAGCTGTGTAAACCCTGACAAACCAGCATAGGCCGCATTCTTGTTAACACCTCAGGTGTTAATTGACAAATACCGTGCCTGTTTTGGTGCAGTGTAAATGGCACATTAGAGTCCCGATTGGCTAGCACAATTTCAGAAGGAATGAGAAAAAAGTATTTTTAAACAGAAAATAATATTGTCTTCCTTTTGTTGGATAGAATCAGAAAGAATAAATATTGGAAATAAAACTGTGCAGTTTTTATGATATTTTTATGACAGGAGCCGTAACATAAAAGACGTGAAAACATTTACATGATGAAAATGACACAAAAATGTTTTGAATGAAAGATTGGCGTCCTGGAAATATGATTAGTTAATCAGACCATGCAACGATAAACAGGCTGCACAGCACCAAGGATGACCCTAATCCTTGTCACTACTGTAGGCTACAGGTTACATATATAATGAAATTTTTGACGTTTACGACTTTTTTTTAATGATTGAAATATATCGTATCTATCCATCGCAATAATTTAAAACTGATTTGACATGTAACTACAATCAACAATCTGTGCAGTAGTATAGTCCCATTGAAAAAAACAGACTATAAATTGTACCAACTTATCAAATATCAAATCCTTTGAAATTTACGCTGCCTGTCAGAGATTAGTTTCATGATGATTGATATCAAACAAACATTAAACACTTTATGCGCAATATGAGTAATGTAAACACAAGCATTGCGTCATTAAGCAATAGAAATGCCTAAGAAAATCACGAACCACCGCAACAGGGCATTTTCTGGAGCCCGTTGAGTTCTTCATAGCAACACAAGTGATTGCATAACCTATACAGCCAAAATAAATTGTTTAATGCTTCAATTATTAAATAGAAATATCTTGGACGTTTTCGGAAAATCCTTCACCGTGTACTGTATGTATGGTCAAGTGCACTGGTCAATATGGTCGTGAATTATCATGCATACCGTTAAATATGAGATAAGCTCAAAGAGATTTTCTTGTTTCGTCGAGTTTCTGTTTGTCATAGCTGAATCATAACATTTGAATTAATTTAGATTTAAATTTAGAAGAAAGAGTGTTTGTGGCGTTTTATCAGCATTGTTTCAATATTAGAGTTTTAAGAGATTTTCTAACAAAAGTTACATCAATCCATATGAATTCACTTGTTCTGTATTATCAAGTAGCAGAAATAAAGAATAATGAGTGTATTTCACCTTGAAATTATATAAATGTTTTGATCACTTCGGGCCGCTGTCAGTCAGACACGAAAAGGACCTAAATGTTTTGTTTACTCCACAGCGTGACACTTGATCGCTAAATCCTTTCGTATGCAAAACAGATAATAGTTCATTTGCATATTTGGCGGGAAAAAATGCTCTTTTATTCAACGTCATCCTTTAAATTTGCGTGTCTGATTGACAGAAATATTCATACGGACAGTTAAGATCTAAGCGCAACAGTCGGTATTTCAAAGCTAATGCCGTAATGATCATATAATCAAAGAAGCTATGTGACCGCCTACCCGTTGTTTTGGACACTTCACACTACGTAGTAATTTGAGGACGCTGTCGTCAATATTTAGTCATGCGTGTTGACTGTTTTATCGCATGCGAAATGGGAATGGCAGTTCACTTGGCTTTGTTGTTTAGAATATTATCTGCATGTTTGTTACATTTTGAACAAAAAGAACAACCAATTTTCATTACATGATGATTATAGATTTGGAAGGAATATATAAAAGTTTTATTTAAAGTGTATTACTTGTGTTTTATGTCAAGCTATGTCAGTCAGACACAAACTGCTACAGAGAGGTTAGTCAGACACGAAATCCTGTCAGTCAGACACGAGAAACATTTGTTTATTGCCTTATATATTTTGAAAGTATTTAATAAAATGAATAATATTTGTGAAGTATAATATCTTAAGAACATGATGAGTGTGATTTTATTCTTCTTTATGCCGACACTTCGCAGAAATTTACAAATGTTCATCTCCAATTGGCAAAATGGGTAGCGTCCATGTCAGTCAGACAAAGACCTTAAATTTGCTGCAATTTATTCATATTTTGAATTATTGTGAATATTCTTACTTTGTGGGATTTTTTTTGCCAACAACTTTGCGTGGATGTTGATGACCTATTCAAAAATATCTTCTGATGGGTCAGTCAGACACGATGGAATCGCCCTATAGTACAAAGTGAGAATTGAAGAGTGTTTATGTGGCGTTTTATCAACAGTGCTTCGATATTAGAGTTTATTGGAGGTTTCACTTGCGATGTAGTACAAAGAAGGAACTGTTCAATACAGAGCATTAGATTAAAAAACTTGATACTGTATATTGCAGGGTATAAGTCGACACTTCAGAACTTTAAAAATGGCTCCAAAAGCCTGCCTTGACATATACACAGAATCTTGTTGTAGAACTAAATTAAAAATGGAATTAAAAATGTTGTTGTTTAAACTTGGATGTGTGACTTTTACGAGCTTTATTAAGGGATTGTTTTCCAATACTAGTATTTTGAATCAAAAATGGGGTGTCAACTTATACGTGGTATCAACTTATACACGGCAATATACGCTATTGAAGATTAAATACGCATAGTTAAACGATATATTAACAGATTACAGCTTTCACCGTATGCCCTCAATTCTCCAATGCTTCGCTATCCCCAAAGCAGCAGCAATTTCATAGCTCCGAACAAATTATAAATCTGATGATAAAAGTATGCAGGTACAATTACCAATGAATCCGTCAACAGTCTGAACTGTCTACGCTTCCAGGTCGCAGTTTAGTTAAGTTACATCAATTGATCAAACAAGAACTGTTTTAATATTTGGTGAGTGAGAAAAGTTAACTTACGGACTCGCCGATTTTGTCAACTTTTGTGTAAAGCATTAAAGCGCTAAAAATGCGTAAAGCATAACTTTTGTAAACAAGGATAACCTTGGTGTTCCTTCCACTGTTAAACCAACAAAGATTGTGCAATATCATTTGCTGATTCCAACAACAGCGACACTAAAGTTAGACGTGGTGTGAAAGTATCCAACACACATGCAAGCGGTCACACGGTGTCTTTGATTCTGCTATCACTGCGGGGTTTTGTTTGAACTGCTGATTCTTGCGTTAGTAAAAAACTGGCTGTAGAAAACTATTTGTAAATGGGTGACTTTGCCAACAATGAAGAATTTTTCTGCCAAATATGCTAATCAACCGTAATCTATTTTGCACATAAAAGGATTATTTGCTCAAGTGTCACATTGTGATGTCAAAATTTAAAACAGTTAAATGTCAAATATTAATGCAATTCATTATTATCATGATCACTCCGTCGACTGAAATCCTCGCACCCCATAGTGGAATCCATGTATGTTACACCGGATATCCGGTGTAGAACTGAGTTGATTTTACGCCAATTTGATTTCTTCGGTGTGGGAATTTGATAATTTTCTATAGTTTTCAACTAAATTTGGGCTTTTGGCATATTCTTGAATGCTGACTTGGCGTGGCGTAATTTTGGCGTGAATATCCGGCGTTCCAAATTCAAGGATTCCACTATGGCTCGCCAGAAATAGCCAGACATTAACAATTTGATAACAGTATGGCCGGCCTCACTGTTAGTGAATTATTCAAAATAGGTTACAGACACAGTCACCTAAATCTGATAAATTTTACCAAAAATTCAACAAATTGATGGTCGATTAAAGTGAAGCCCCTTCAATGTCAATTGTCTAATTTTATTTTGTTATTATGGTACATCTAATTAACCTACATAGCCTACGGTATTTAATATTTTGTCTTGCTTTAAAAGAGATACACACGACACAGTGATATGAAATATGCAGATATACGTAAAGTGTGTCTTAAACTATACAAGTACGGTTGTAAGTAGTGAATAAAACAAATAGACGGGTTCAAGTTAGAAAATAAAAGTGTTCACTGCGAACCAAAATGGCTGCGAATTTCAGTAAAACATAACACGATCACGCTGTAATATAATAAAAGAGCAATATTTGGTGCATAAAAATAGTTAACGTGATTTATTTACTTACAAAGTTCCTGTTGTGAGTCTTCAGGATCCTTTTTACATGTAATTTCTATCAAAAAGTTACTTTCATCTTCTTACATTTCAGCAAACAAAATGGCTATGTTTCAGTTGGGAGGCGGGATTAAGAAAAGGGAGACAAAAGAGTAAAGGGGAAGAATTTGAGTATTCCATATTTGACCTCTTTTCGATGTCTCTATCATGCACAATCCTGTGTGCAGATCGAAGATGCTTCAATATGTATACAAACTAAAAGATATATATATATATATAATAAAGATATATACTAAACAAATAGTTCATACTTTCCGTGAACTATGCTCTGATAGCACCACGAGAGGCACGTAAGGAGAAAACGAGAAGACATCAGAAAATTATGAGCCGCCTCGGCGAGTGATTTTCGCCTTCTAGTAATTAGTGCTCTTATATATAGACTAAGCGCAATTGCAAAGCAGAAAAAGTATATTCCAGCTGAAGTAACCATAGAGTTATTGAATCTAAAATTGTTGAACCAATTAAAGCGTAATTTATGCCCTTGAACTTCAATAAGTTGAAGTATGATGGTAGAAAAAAATATGACGTACAATGCACAACTTATTGAATAAAGTAAACTTGCTCACAATTATAGATTCTGTTGAATTAGAACTGCCATAATGCCCATAACAACTCATCGATCAGCTCTGGAAAAAAATGGGCCAAACTAAAGAACGATTATTTCAAAGATCACAGTCTCCATAACACACAAAAACAGTTATACATTCTCCCATGTGTCAATTCAGACCGCGGAAAGCAATCTTTTTCTTTTCGTGGTGCAAAACTTATGAACAAATTTATCGATTCTCATAGTGATAGTAGCAGTAATTATCAACAAAAAATCGGCAAAATAATCCCAAGTAGTTGATAAAGACCAGGCTTCTAGGGTACAACAGCAAACTATAACGATATATTAGTTGTATAAAATAAAAACGTAGATTCATACTTGTATTAAGTTAAGTTGTTTAAAGGCCTTATAATACACTACTCTATTCTATTCTATAAAATTACTTATAGTTTATTTTAAACTTGTAACGATGGTGGATTAAGATATAGGATAAATCGTTACTAGACAAAACACATAGACGAGACAGTGATGAATCGTTATTTATGTCTTGTTCTAATGACGGTAGGCAGAGGTAGTCCAGTCAATCTAAAATTTGACCAAGGACAAATTGCAACACAAGCTTTTTTTATGGAATATAGGAAAGAATTTTATGCTGAACAACATATCAAAAATCGAGAAAAATCGAAGTGGCGGAAGGTGCTCAATTTTATAGAAATTAGTTACGGTCGGCATGAAAGCGAGGCTGTGTCATTTAGGGCTAAAAACTGAGCGATATTTCAAAAAATAAGAGAATGTACGCAATCAAGAAGAACACACTCAGTGACACAATATAATTACAGAAAAAAAATCATAAGTTGATCATTATAACAGAAAAAACCATAACGAGGCTAAAAATTATATTAGGGAATTTACTGAACTTTTACTGTACTATCACTAATAACAAATGCGCATTAAAAGAGGCTTGGCATAAGAACACGCATTAGCTCCTTGCACAAAGAGGCAAATCGATGTACCTAACAATTATATTAATTAACTACCAGGCAAATATTAAAATATTAAATTCTATTCAAATCGGCAAAATCAAAATAAATCATATATAAATCAAGTAGACCATCCCATACAAAATAAGGATGCGTCTCATACCCTCAGTAGTGAAATGGGTATGGTCCAAGAGTCCAATACCAATAATAGGAACATTCCTGACATCATAAAATCATATCTAGGTTAGATAGAACGTATATATAAATTTAGTAGACCATCCCATAGGAATCACAGATACATCTAACCCCCTCAATAGTATAATAGGTGTGGTCCAAGAGTCCAATATCAAGAACAGGAACCTTTCTGACATCATAAAATCCTATCTAGGTTGTATAGAATATAAATATAAATCGAGTAGACTATCCCACATGCATATTAGATACATCTTATCACCCTCAATGGAATAATAGGTGTGGTCAAAGAGTCCAATACCAAGAACAGGAACATTTCGGACATCATAAAATCATATCTACGTTGTATAGAATATAAATATAAATCGAGTAGACCATCCCATATGCATTATAGATACATCTAATCACCCTCAGTAGTATAATAGGTGTAGTCCAAGAGTCCAATATCAAGAACAGGAACATTTCTGACATCATAAAATCCTATCTAGGTTGTATATAATATAAATATAAATCGAGTAGACCATCCCATAGGCATGACAGGTACATCTAATCACCCTCAGTAGTATAATAGGTGAGGTCCAAGCGTCCAGTACCAATAACAGGAACATTTCTGACATCATAAAATCATATCTAGGTTGCATAGAATATATATATAAATTGAGTAGACCATCCCATATGCATTGTAGATACATCTAATCACCCTCAGTAGTATAATAGGTGTGGTCCAAGAGTCCAATATCAAGAACAGGAACATTTCTGACATCATAAAATCCTATCTAGGTTGTATAGAATATAAATATAAATCGAGCAGACCATCCCATAGGCATGACAGGTACATCTAATCACCCTCAGTAGTATAATAGGTGAGGTCCAAGCGTCCAGTACCAATAACAGGAACATTTCTGACATCATAAAATCATATCTAGGTTGCATAGAATATATATATAAATTGAGTAGACCATCCCATATGCATTATAGATACATCTAATCACCCTCAGTAGTATAATAGGTGTGGTCCAAGAGTCCAATATCAAGAACAGGAACATTTCTGACATCATAAAATCCTATCTAGGTTGTATAGAATATAAATATAAATCGAGCAGACCATCCCATAGGCATGACAGGTACATCTAATCACCCTCAGTAGTATAATAGGTGAGGTCCAATAGTCCAATACAAATAACAGGAACATTCCCGACATCATAAAATCATATCTAGGTTGTATAGAATATAAATATAAATCGAGTAGACAATCCCATATGCATATTAGATACATCTATCACCCTCAGTAGTATAATAGGTGTGGTCCAAGATTCCAATATCAAGAACAGGAACATTTCTGCTGACATCATAAAATGATATCTACATTACATAGAATGTATATATAATTCAAGTAAACCATCCCATAGGCATTACAGGTACATCTTATATATATATATATATATATAAATCAAGTAGACCATCTCATAGGCATTATAGTTACATCTCATCACCCTCAGTAGTATAATAGGTGTGGTCCAAGAATCCATAACTTTCACCATCATAAACTTTATCTATGATTATAAAATAATATAGATGTTGAATACAATGGATGTATATTTCTAATAAAACCATTCAAAATAGATTGAAGAGACATTCAACCATTGTTGCGATAATTAACATGTGTGGTCTAGGGGTCCACAGAAGATAACAAGAACATCCTCAATTGCTCAAAAGATATCTAGGTTGTACGATACCAGACATGCAATGTTTGTAAATTAGGGGTTGAGCAACAGTTGGGGCCTTTTACGGCTCATCAGGACGTGTTATTGCCCTAAATTTTGTCTGTGAAATCGTGAATAGGCATTCTTATCTACGTTATTGCGTTATCGATGATTTTTGCGTTATATAAAAACAAAAACATGAAGTTTTACAGAGTATTTCAGATAAAATCATAGCAAAATTCCCTATTTGGGACGCCAGAATTCAAAAATTCTCAAGGGGGTGAATCTCCAGACCCCATTTTAAGACTTAAACCCTGTTTTCCTATTTTTATCATGCAAACTAGGCAATTCCATGAAAACGTCCTTTCGAACTTGAAAATTAAAATTCGTTTTCCAGCCAATTCAATTATGCAGATGTATTCTTTATTACTTCAAATACATGAATATAAAAAAAAACTTATATATTTGAATATTTTTGGGAATGAAATTTGGTTTTTAAGATCAGCGCGTCGAAAAATAATTACGAAAAACGCGCCATTGGCGAGGAGAATTTTTCTTTCTGACCAGGCGCGGATAGAGGGTAAGTCTAATAAGTCCCAAGACTTACCCTTTTTCTCTAGCAAATTCATTTTATTTACTAAATTTTGGATTGAAATGTTTCGTGACTTTATTCGACTTTTCTAGCTGCACGCAGTCCAGACACCACTTTTTACTTGTTGTTCATTGGTTTGTTTGGTATTGAGGTTTCATATACACAAAAGGACTTACCCTGAAGCCTCGATTACATTTTTGCAAATTTTGAATATTTTTCTGATGTTTTCATTGGTCTGCCGAAATTTTTCTTGCGTGTGATTGGAGCGGCTCGTAGAGGAGCTTCAAAAGGACTTACCCCGAGACTTGTGAAATGGCCTCGCAGACCGTTGTCTGACGTAGGCAGAGCAATAGTTAGCAGAGTTTTGACCGTGATTTTTGAGACTTACCCACCATGCCTCGATTTAGTCAGAGACTTCTGCGCCTTATCGATTTCTTGTTGGACAAGTCTGAGAAAGTCTGGAGCTTTAACTACAAATCTTCATGTTGCTTGTGGCACACACATTTTGCTACGAAGTTAAATTTGGCTGGATATACCCTGCACATTTGAAAGGCTGGTAATTTGGACAATATCAACAACAGTCAGCAACGTCTTATGACGAAGTTGTCTTCTTTTTCGCTATTTTCTTTGCTAAAATCTTATTTTATAATGTTTTTATCGTAAATTCGGAAATCTACATGCTGAAAGATATTTACATTTACATTTACTGTTTACATTTCTGCTAATTACTAAGAATCCAAGAAGGAGCTAGGCACTGCTTTAAGGTACGTATTATTTTGTTTGGTTATGTTGTTAATTTATTGTTAAAGGTTCTGACACGGATTAGAATGGCTATGTAAAGTTTGTGTTTGTTTATTCATACAGCCTTAGACTGAGCATGGTGGTTTATATGTTTAATTAACATGTACATGATAATGTGCAAATAGGGGAAGGCAGACCGTCAAAGCCTTGCGATTTGAAATATCGTGCTGTTTGTCTTTTTTTAATACACATATTCTTCTATATGTTAAAGGTCCGAGATTTCGAGAAAGGACTTGATTATGCTGAATAACGGAGGTTAATATTTGATACATATAACTAAGCTCACATGCTGTCAATGTTGAGTCTCTCAGTCTCATTCTCACACATGGTTCACGTCAATATAGTTTTCTTTTTGTAATTTCAGGTATACCAATTATACATGTAAAAAATTTAGACTGTAATAGCTTAGCTACATTATCAATATACTCTGAAGACTGTATTAAATCAAGGCCTTGTATAATCTTAATCTTGACCTTGTAAAAAAATGTTTGAAAATATACGAAATCGAAAATCATCAATCAAAAAATTGAAATGTGCTTTGTCTTGAATGACCAGTGTTTTAGTAATGCTTCAATATAGTAAAGTTGAGACCAAACTGCTTTTAGAGAGCTCCTAAGAGCTTGAAATTACAAAAAAATTTCCGGGGGGGCCTGCCCCCGCACCCCCCTAGATGGACGGGGCTTCGCCCCTTTATTGTCCGATTTCAGTTTCGAGACTCACCCTATTTTAAAACTGATCCGCCCCTGTTTCTGACTGCGTGCAGTTTAAACAATACTTTTCAAATAACACATAAACATACGTTATAAACCAATATTAATACGTTTGTAAAACATTTCACTTGAAAAATTAAAGAATTATGAAATTATAGGCCTTTATTCAACCTCCTGAAACTCCATCACGAAAAAAATGACGAAAGTTGATATTATGTTTCGCACGGTCATTCTTTAAAAAAATTGTTTTGTCAGTGTTTGAAGATTTAATTTGTACGCATGCCTGCGGCAATATTTCACGATAAAAACCGGCCAACGACACACAAAAAGTAATTTCAATGACGAAACTCCATTACGAAAATCGTTGTGTTTTGAAACTCATTCATTCGTATAATTTTAACGATGAGGAACAACGCGCAAGAGGCGGAGCAAAAGGTGTTTATTTACAGCGGCGTCTCTGAACTACGATTTCAACAAGTCAAAACAAAACTAAACTAAACAATGGTAATATGTTTTCGCTGCAAACTTTGACTATTATTTAGTTCATTTTCCACTTGAAATTATATATGATATCTTCCATTTCTCTTGCTTGTTTACCATTTCTATTATTTGATTTAAAATTAATCATTTACGGCATAATATTTGAATAAATATGTTTTTATTCACGCAGAGGTGTCAATTTCGAAATCAAATATTCACTCGCGCTGAGCGATACACAGGGCAATGACACTTCGGATCGTTCCAATTTCAAAGTTTACATGCCAAATCAGATATTATTCAAATCATAGTCCATTATATTGCTTCGTATTTTATTTAAAAATAGAAGAAGAAGACTACAGGAACACTAGAAAGAACTATTTTAAGTTTGTAATTTAAAACATTCCATTAATGTTAACAGCAATGAAACTCCATCACAAGCGAAATTCACAGAAGAAACTCCATCACGAAACGCGTGAAACTCCATCACGACGAATAATCAATAATTCTGGATTATTTAAAGTTTTAATCACTTTTCAATTGTTGGGACTCAATTTATGTACCACTAAGCTATACAATCATCGTTTATTCAGTAAAATTCCAGCCCGAACTTCACAGGAATTTAAAAAATCAAACTTACGAGTGAAAAATGGAACTTCTTCAGGAAACTCCATCACGAAGGTAAATTGCAAAAATATCGATAAATAAAAACATTTTTGATTTAGAATGATTATAATTACATAAACATAATGTATATACTATGTCTAATCATTTGAAAGTCTATCAGAAACAAACGCTTCCACATAAATAATGCAAAAACCTCTGTAAATTGAAACTCCATCACGATGGAATTGCCCATTTTATTATTTGCAAACACCTTGTTCACCATTCAAACTTTGCATGTTCAGCTAAATATTAATAATACGATTTAAAAGCAGATAGGTCTGAATTGAATCAATTTCAAGAAAGCCCTTTCGTTTGAATGCATGAAATTTGAAACTTTCATTATGCTATGCGTGAAATTGTACAGATTGAGTACGTAAATACGTTATTGCCATGGAATATAGGGGGACAACAGTTGTGTGCACTGTTATACGGGGTGCATTAATATGCTGCCAAACTATTTCAGAAATAAAGATAATATGCCAACAAATGTTATTGTTCCTGATTTGGATCACTCAGCAGAATTGATGCTATCATGTGTAATACTGTTACAGCAGAGCCCATAGGAATTGGCAATTGTACATGCATTTACATCCAAATATCTGGGAGTCTTGCATCCTGTCTAAACCACTATGTCTTAACAAACAACTGAGAACTGAATCCTTATGATCATTTTTATTTTCACATCATGAATTCATGATCATGCTACATATCGAACAAACATTAGAATAATTGAATATAATTCATTAAAAATATGTTTCACTTACTTTTAATTAAAATACTGACCTTGATTTTGGAAAATAGAAAGCCAATACAATAAGTGTTAGGCCCTATTGAATATCTACAGATTTTGCTTTGAACCTTGTCCTTGATAATGCCTGTCATCCTTCGTTTTCCTCTGCAACATAACACTGGGAGACTTTTCGAACTGATAACATTCCATAATGAATTAATTCGTGAGAGAGTTTCTGCGAATCAAATATCTTTGAGTACCAAAATTAGGAGGAAAGTGTACCATTTCACCATTAAACCATAAAAAATCATACGCAAACCTGAATGATACGCGAACGATGTCTACCATCTTGTTGTATTGTCTTTCGATCAAAATTTGACAGTTTTCCGAAAACATGTCGCGCTCAGCCTGTGCGCAGACGTTTAGATGGAGGCATAATGGCGTTTTAGAAAGGGTTAATAATTTGTGACTCTAAATGCAAATAATTTAATTAAAGTAATGTTCCGCCACCTCGATTTTTCTCCATTTTCAGTATGTTGTTAAGCGTTAAATTCTGTTCTAGAATCTGTAAAAAAAGCTTGCGTTGCAATTTGTCCTGGGTTCCGTGTTTTTTCGATCTAGATTGACTGGACTAAGGACTGTTATTTGATATTGTATTACAAGTTGATTTAATGAGTAAATATCGATATGCATGAAAGGGAGGCTTAATGATAAAAAGGCTAAAATCTTATACACTACAAACTCTGCGACCCCGGCTGCGACCAATTTGAGATAAATCAGTGCGCGCGTTTAGAAGAACCAGGCATTGTTTATTTTACTTCAAGGGAGCTGCTAGGGAGAGCATTAGACAATTATGTGATAAAGTGAAACGCATTATTTTAAATCAACAATATATGTGGTATCTACTTCAGGATGAATCATGATTCAAAAGTCTAGAAATTGGCCGCAAATATCATACAATTTCATCGGCAAAGCGGTAAAGGCCAAGCTTGCAGGAAAAGGCCATTTATAGCTGACTAGCGATGAATGATAATCTAAGCACATGTAGTGTGTTTATTTGTACATAACATAATCGAATGTCTAAATATGTACAAGTTTCACATTAATGTGATTGATTTATACGCAAATTTATGCCAACCTTATGCAAAGTTATATTCTATAAACAATTAATGATTGTTATTCGCTATATTTTAATTTTGAATATGTTTGGCACAAAACAATCAAACATTTTATCCAAGACAATAAGTTTGAGCTGGTTGATGATTCTTTGATCTGATACAATCAAAGGTTGTTTTTCATTTTCTTAACGAGGGGAAGAAGTTGGAAACGTTTAGTCTTTATACGTTTCCTTATATGGAGACTTTTTGTTGGTGTGGCAAGGATGTGGGCACCTATTGACTTACACATTTTTTAATTAATGTAAACTATTATTACATTTAATAATAATTTATGGAATTATTCTGTATTTACATTATTTAAAAAGGGTGTAGCTTAACATGTTCACATCCCTGTCAACAAAAAGTCACCATATTAGGAAATGTATAAAGACTAAACATTTCTAACTTCTTTCTCTCGTTAAAAAAATGAAAAACAACCTCTCAATTCTAATCAGATAAAAGGATTATCAACCAGCTCAAAATTATTGTCTTGGATAAAATGTTTGATTGTTTTGTGCCAAACATATTCAAATTATAAAAAAGCGAATAACAATTATTAATTGTTATATAGAATATAACTTTGCACATAAAAGTTGGTATTAAGGCGTGTGATAAGCATTTGAAGAGTTGATATCTGACAAAGATTCAAGTCAAATTCAAAAAGGTATGTGAATATGTAGATGATATCTATCTAAAAACATCAGTCGGTATTTTGATTTAAATTTCTGATGATAGATTACAGGTACTGATGCTCTGTATTACTGTTTATTAATTTGAACGATATTTGATAGATTGAAAATTCACGTTTTTTTCAATATAAATAATGATGTTTTCATTTTGCATTCTACTACATACATGAGATGCAGTAGGAACATCAGATTTTAGAGAGAAATAGGAGGGAATTTATAATATTTTGTGAATTGTGAGGATAATATAATGAAGAAGCCTCTAATTAAGTAAATGGATATATTTTTATTATTGTGAATTGGGAAAACACGGAGGAAAACAATACTAGTCTAATAACGCAGAAATCAAGAATTATGTGCTTAAAGCCCTGGGAAAAAGAGGGCAACATTTGCGCAACTTTTATGTCCTTCGAAATTCCTTGTCGCTTTATAGCCACTCTTTCGATTTTGTCTGACTTGTTGCATCGTGTATTTTATTTGTCGTGTCGTGTTTGATGGCCATCAAACATTTTCCAAGTCTTTCCAAGGATTTTTGTTATCGAACGTCTGTTATCTATTTCGTTCGAAATGTATCGAACTCTTTCGATGTTATATGACTTGTCCATGGCTTCCCTTTTAGCCCAGTCCGTGGTCCAGCCTGAGTTGTTCTAGAAAAGTCTAGAGAAAGTTGGAACCGTTTAGCCGCTCCTGATAAGACTGCTTCAGAACACGAAAACACAAGTCAGGCTAAAACAGATTTTTTGCGTGAAAGTTGCCGTCGTTTGCCCATTGCTTAACGTGTGTGTTTTTATCACTTTTACGTTCTATGTGATTATAGAAATATTTATTCTATAATCAATTATATTTTCTAGATGAAGTTAACATTACTTTTCGTATTGCTCTTTGGAGTCGCTCTTGCCATTGGTATGTGAATTTTTTTAAACTGAAATATTATATAAAAATCATGGCATTATTTTTAATGCCGCTGTTCCACTATTTGCAGCTAATAATCGAAACTGACTGACTGTAAGCGTTTCATCATACTTGAAGTATGATACTGTAAGGCTTGTTCGGGAACAGCATCCATACATAATTGACCTTGTTAACGCCAAATGTTATACTGAAAGAAAAATTCCTTCCTATAATATTAATTTAACTTTAGTGCCCTTTTTTGATTCAAAATCGTTGTTAGACCCGGTTTTCGACATACAGATACAGACAATTATAGTTGTATACAGCTCATTCGCTATTTTTGATTATTTAGTAAATCTAAAATTTATGTTAATTACATTGTACATATTTTCAATTTTATTACTCGAAATTACACTATAGAGATGTTATATAGCTATATACATTACAGTGAAACCTGTATATAACGGCCAGCCAAGAGAGGTAGATAAATTGACCACTATAGACAGGTGGCCTTTATATACAGGTTTGATTCAATAGAAAATACTATTTTAGACATTGAATCAGTGACCAATATAGAGAGGTGGCCGCTGTATAGAGGTGACCGTTATAACAGGTTTGACTGTACTGGTTTCATTAACATTGTGATTTCCTGAATAGAAAATTGCAGAAATGTGTTCAACTGGATACATCATTTACTACTTTAAGCAACATGTTTGTATATGTACCAAATTGCAATTATGGAATCAATTGATCTAATCATCAACAAGTAATAGTGACTCATGCAATTATATTTTGGGTTTAGGTTCTGTCCGTGATGAAGATGAACGAGATCACGGTAAGATTTTCGCATTCCAATAAACTGTATATATGGACTAGTGAAAAATAAACTGAAAAAAAGTTGAACATAATTCTTGATCTTATTTCTCTAATTGGTAAAAAGATCATAAAAATATATCAAAATGTTCAATAAAAATATTATCTGATTAATAAAGTCTTACTTTTTAAATTTGTGACAAATGACAGCGATAAAAGAGATCTTTGTTTAATTGTTAGCACTCTTTTGCTATAATTTTACGCTGTATTTTGATTCACTATATGTAATTTGTAAATTTCCTTTATCTCTCTTGCCTGACGATGTTATTATGAAGATAACGAAATATTGCCAATTATGTCTCTTTTATCGCTGTCATATTATCAGATTTCAAATGCCACAGTAATATTTGTCGCCATTCATAGACATCAATACTTATTTCAAAACGCAACTGAGATTTTTTCGAAATTTTGGACTGTTTTCTCCTATTGTCTTTGTGTCATAATGTAGAGAGGCACTCCCAGAGAGGCACTGCCGGGGAGGCACCGAGCGCTAATTTCCTAAAACTATTTTTGAACTTTTGTACTTATTAGAACAATTCGAGAATGCATTTCAACAGTCAAAATTTCATTTTTCTTTGACCAGTTTAATAAACATGTTTGCAATTTTATACAATCTTTTATTTACTTTTGTGAAATATGAAACGAAGAGAAAGAAGAACAGGCAAAATTGATGATATAATAGTCATACGGTAATATGTAGACGTTCTCTTTTATTTCTTGGTGTCTTACTGTACGGTCGTGTTTATCAAAGTGCTGTAAATAACGGCCATAGTAGCCCTTGTTATCTCTTGATACCTTTAACGTCAACAACAACTGCCTATACCATTACAATGATAATATGATTCTACATCATATGGATTGTGTCGTTATTTAATCCTGCACAAATATGCTGTGGTTACTTCGATTCAAATAAGATTTGGGTACATAAATATCATAAGAAGAACGAAGGCTTCATGGCAAACAGCGAATTTGTAGATTTTGAACTATTGTGTATTTTCTTATGCATTTCCTCAGATGAAATTGATGACAATGAATATGATGAAGTAGCTGCGCAAGGTACTTCCTTATTTAGTCTGAAATGTTATTAATTTGATCATATACAATATTACTTTTGCGTTCTTACAATGATTTAATAAGAATGAAACGACAAATCAATCATTAATTTTTGAATACTGTATATGTCACTATACTATTTGTAGAATATTTCATGAAAAATACGATGCAATAAATAACTTATTAATTCATCTATCATCATCATATATTTATTCATTATATATTAATTATATTTAATAATAAAGTAATTGTGTGGGCAAAACATCAATTTGAGTGCTCAATGCTGAAAGCAGAGCAATATAAATAGTAGATCAAAGATCACGAGTTTATTCCGTTACTCTGAGTTTCGCGTAAAAACGCTCTTCAGACGGTTTTATTAAATTTAATTAAATTAAATTTATTAAAAACGATTTTTAATAAAACCGTCTGAAGAGCGTCTTTACGCGAAACTCAGAGTAACGGAATAAACTCGTGATCTTTGATCTACTATTTAATTATATTTATATAATTTCTATAGTTCTCTTTTCTAAACTGACAAGCAACAGATTTGCTAGAAATACGCCACATTTTGCCTGAAATTTAATCGTTTGAAGCTTGTTCGTTTACATTAATACAATGAATGATCATGACATGTGCATGAATTTCATTCAGCTGATTGAATACGAGAGTAGTATCCTATAGGTTAATCTATTAGGTATCAAATACTGGGAATAGTTGGGTTATTTATTCTATTTAAGTCAGGTTGAATCTGCTCATATCAACATACATTTTCACGTTCAATTCTATGAGACCTAGGATGATAATTTTCATACGAGATTAATACTGATTACATAAATTTAAGGTCTAAAGAAATACTTTGTCAGCTGATTTCGATTATTGTTTTGTCAAGGTACTGTGATCACATTGGTATTGATTCCTATTTATTGTTTCTTATTATTAGATGAAGAGAGAGCTGATCCAAAGCCATTTTGGTCTGGTCGTCGTCGTCGTAGTAGTCGCCGCCGTCGCCGCGTATTTTGGTCCCGTGCTGGTTTACCTATAGTAGGAAAATAAATAAATAAATAATCGACCTAATTTCTATGAAGCAACTGTCGCGTCATTATATATCATTTTCCAGTATGTAAATGAATCAGCAGCCTTTATTCAAAAGCAGCGGCGGTGTTTTAATACTTAAAATATTGTTGGTACGAGTAGCTTTCTGATCGTATTTAATAAAAATTCAGCAGTGTCATAGGAATTTTTTCGTGTCATTTTTTCTTTGTATATGTCATAGAAGACTGATAATGATTCCCTCGTAAAATGACATCATGACGTCGCTGATCTTAAACCATGGTCGGTATTAGTTCATAGTCAACATCTGTCCGTTCTGGCGTCACGCACTAGCTCGTTGGAACTAATATTCCGTCACGTGTTTCAAACTTTAGGGAGTTAAGGCTAGGGTTAGAGTCAATACTATGTTATACAACACGGTCGTGTTTATTCACTGATCTGTAACCTAGTCCTTCACCCACCATAGCGCTATACCAACTAAACACAGGTCGCCTTTACGACAAACTCTCCAAAGTTGTAATGTAATACAAACGCTGGAGACTGGGAACTATTGTGGTATGGGAATAGATTCCCTCCTCAGAATTATTTAATGTATATACAGTCACATTGCATCTAGAAAGCGCTATCTCCAATCATGATTTCCATTCCAAAACAAATGATACTCCCTATCATTTGTTTTCCTTCATCGTTCAAACCATATTGTGTATTTATAGTGTCTAAACTAGGTTCAAAACTGTACAAGTAAATCTTCATTAATTTTTCAAAAAAGTTATTTATTACTGACAATGATCAAACATGTATATATTTCTTTGACGTGTTTAAACATTTTAAATATCATACCTAATACACACATGTTTCTATGAGATTTTATCAAATATGTAACTATCATTTTCCTATACTTGTAGCACTATTACAATTTGAAACGACTAGTTGTAACTAATTATTATTATCATTATTATTATTATTGTTATTATAATTATTATTATTATTATTATTATTATTATTATTATTATTATTATTATTATTATTATTATTATTATTATTATTATTATTATTATTATTATTATTATTATTATTATTATTATTATTATTATTATTATTATTATTATTATTATTATTATTATTATTATTATTATTATTATTATTATTATTATTATTATTATGATTGTTATTGTTATTGAAATTGTTATTATTATTATTATTATTATTATTATTATTATTATTATTATTATTATTATTATTATTATTATCATTATTATTATTATTATTATTATTATTATTATTATTATTATTATTATTATTATTATTATTATTATTATTATTTTTGAGACAAATGACAGCGATAAAAGAGACATAATTTAGCAACGTTTCGTTATCTTCTTAATAACATCGTCAGGCGAGTGAGTGATATTGAAAATTTCATAAAATATATAGAGAAAACTAATTGACATAATTCTAATAGAGCGATTAAATTAAATTAAATTAAATTCACAGACATCGATACGGAAGACTGTCAGTGATCAAACAAAGAGCCGGGATTTAACAGAGTCTAATTGCGTGTTGAGTGTAGGCTTGATCTGCCGAATCGCAAGCATTTCATGAATGAGGCAATCAAAACGGTTCTTACATTTTTTAATAACTCGAAAGTTTTGATGACAATCGCGGACGGTAATACCATGTGAATGGCGAAGATGTGATCCAATGGCCGATCCAGTATGTCCGTCAATGCGTTGATGTAAGTGTTGGCAAGTGAAGCCAACATAACTTGCATCACACAAGTCACATTGAAAACAATAAACAACGCATTGACGAGACAAGAGCGGTGGCTTTGGCTCACGTAATCGCAAATCATCTACAATTTTCCTAGTGTTGAAAACCGGTCTGATAATTTGGCCGATATTACCACTAAGATTAGATAGCTGCTTTTTAAGTGAATTTGCTGAAATTTGATCTTTGAAAGGCAAAGTAATATTGATGTCATTTTTACTTCTGCTTGCGACTGGCAAATCAAGTGTACCTTCAACACGCTTCTTTCTAAACGTTGCTAAATTATGTCTCTTTTATCGCTGTCATTTGTCTCAAAATTAATAAGTAAAAATTTATTAATTATTATTATTATTATTATTATTATTATTATTATTATTATTATTATTATTATTATTATTATTATTATTATTATTATTATTATTATTATTATTATTATTATTATTATTATTATTATTATTATTATTATTATTATTATTATTATTATTATTATTATTATTATTATTATTATTATTATTATTATTATTATTATTATTATTATTATTACTGTTTTAATTATTATTGTTATTATTGATTCGAGCCCTGCGGGTAACATTGTAATCGTATTTATTGAACATTCAGCTATGTCATAGGAGTTTTTTCGTGTCATTTTCTTCTTTGTACGTCATTGAAAACTCGTATTGATTCACGCATAAGATGACATCATCACATACCGCTGAAGCTAAATACGTCTATGCTTGTCTTCTCGGTGTCATAGGAACTTTTCATGTCAGTGAAAAGGATAGATATGTCAATAGCGGATATCACATGGCGTAAATATTTTATTCAGGATCCAAATAACGTGGTCATCATTGTTCGGTTGATTTGAATTATACGACCTCATTTATTTGCCCATTACAATTAACAGCGCTTATGCTGTGTGAATACTTCTTGCATTTTGTCAATGGATTCCTTTTATTGGTTATGATGCAAATGATCTTTCAATGTTTCAATTTCATAATTGATTTTCTTAGCAAATCGTAATATTTTATATCCACATAATATATTGATCAATATGTATATTGTAAATATTATAGATACGACTATTAAAAAACATTCAAATGTTTTGTTACTAGTAAGATACATACCATTGATATAGCAATATAGCAAGTCAAGACAAATTAAACTTGCCCGGCATTGTAGGTAGTGAATCGTGAACTATTTGAAGGTAAAATAAAGGATGAAATATAGCAAAGTATTTTTCAATGGTAGCTAAACATAACGTTCCTATTGTATTTGTACAGAGTATATACCCTGTTGAACTTAATTCTTTATTTAACTAATTATCGTACAACTGGATGTGCGAACTCATGAGCTAATGTAGCGATATGTACCATGTTTGGGTAATAATTTAGAAATTATCTATTATTTTCAATTTCAATGCCATGATAGTAATTTCAAACATATAGAGTTTTATTGAAAAATGATAACTTCTCACAATATGCAAATATATTTGTACTGGTATATAACTCATATTAAACCAGTATTGTCTGAAATTGGTCTCGTTACTTAAGCTATTTATTATTTTCCCATAACTTCCAACTTGAAATAATGGAGAATGTTAGACAAGATGCAAAGAAAATATACAATCGTGTTGCAAATAATGATGAATCTTGACATGATGAGCAAACAGTACTGCTGCTCAAATTTGAAAAGAGAGCAGTTAACAGCAGAAGCATTAGCACACACAAAATCCAAAATCTAAGTAATGCATGAAGTTAGGCAATGGAATCAGCAGTCTATGGAAGTCTATGGAATATACGCAACAATATAGAGCATATTTGAGCTGTTCGACAAGAAAGTAGAAATTATATTATATGGTTTTGAATTTAACTGACTAGTGAATATTAATGGCTAATCAAGATTTTTAAAATTACGTTTTTGAATAAAACAGGCTATACCGTGTACATCGGCGATACATAAAATATGTCATGATGAAGTATAACCAAAGTAATATTTGTTCTAGCAGTTAGACTATCTTTACTTAGCAATTAAAAATTCAAATTACACTAAGGCTGCATTCATGCAAATAGAAGACTGCAATCTAGTTTAGAATGATCGATATAAATTCTAATGTTCAATTTCGTTTTCAAAATCGATTTCATGCAGTACTATAGTTCGCGTGTGGGGGTCTGTCACCAAAATATTGAAAATAAAATGCGCAAGTGAGCATCAGAAAATAACATCATATTTATGATACAGATCAAAAAAGCTGATAAACTACTTACAAATATAGCAGATAATCATTGCTTGTATGTCCAGCATAACCCACTACTAATCGAAATATATCATTGTATAACTCATCTATTCAAACAGTGTTCATGGAATGAATTCATCCACAAAATTGTCTTAACTGTTAGATCCGATCCAGCTGGAAATCTTATTGTACAATCGGACTGCTTGATTACAACGAAATGAAACGAGATTGATCCAAAAGGCCGTCAAGCTATACTATTCTTGATGAAATGATAGAAAAAATTGAAGCTGATCTGAACTGAATGATGTGTGATTGGGATCAGTTTTAATATCAATATTCCATCTAATTAGACCAAATCACGAGTTGCAAGTCTCTAACCCTGTTAATATGAAAACGTAGTGAACTTTAATTGCATGTTTGAATCGCGACTTGTTTCAAATGGGAGCTAACTTCAAATCGAATTAAATGTAATATTTCTATCAAAATTAACATTTTTTTTTTTTATGAACAATTAAGATAGTTATAATCATTTCCTATTCCAATCGCAAATTCAGAATTCAATAAGATAAGGCATGAGATCCGAATTCACAAGTGTGATTGTAAATTAAAACGGCATTCAAAACATTTCTACAAAACGACGCACAGATGATTATAATTATGAATATTTCCAAAAACAAAATGATTTCACCTTGAAAATATAGCTCCCTATAGGCATATTATAGGCTTTACTTGTATTCTGCGAACATTTTCGAATCAGTGTAATGTGCTTCTTCTGCATGGTTGTTGAATTATCAAGTAGAGCCGATCATTTTCTTTGATGACTTTTGTCTAATGCACGTTCAATAGTTATCCAATTGTATTATACAGCGTCACTAGACAACATCATCAGTGTTGTCCACAGATACCATCGAATCACGTGTTTGATTTTAGCCAATGGTCGACTCGAATCTTGTCCATTGAACGAAGTTTGTATATAAAATATTATTAGATTATGCTATCAGCACTCAATGTTTTCGTCAATATTTTCTTATACACTGCTACTACTACATTATACGCGATACCTTAATCATGTCAACAGTTTCCGTTTTAGTACATTTTGAATTTCAAATATATTATTGCATGCTCGAAATACCAGCTGCACCACATATAGACCAAAACTAACTTCGCACATAAATAAGTAGGGTCTATCATTTGATTCCATGTTTAATGATGGTTTAAATTGATTTGTTGATTAGCTTTCGCATTTTCAAGTATGCGTAATTGATATACTAACAATTGCATAAGTCGTTAAAATTAGATTATGATTATGAATCTGCAGCATCATCGCATTACAGTACGGACCGAGCGGTTAAAAGCACACATGGTTTTCACATAGAAATTTTCCTTAACAACTATTAAACCACATCATATTAATAATTCGGAAATCAAATGTTTTCTCAATTTCAAATGAAGATGGTAAAACTAAAACTGATACGTTTTCCCAATCATTTGCACCTAATTAACTGTTGTCATACAACGATTTTTTACTGTGTTTTACAAGAAAAGGGTTTGCAATCATTATACTAATCGATACATATATATATTCGATTGAAAATATTTCAACTATTTCTTATATCAGCTATTGCCAATTAAAATTCTATCTGCATAATTTTGTACTGTATTATTCGATTGAAAATATTTCAACCATTTCTTATATCAGCTATTGCCAATTAAAATTCTATCTGCATAATTTTGTACTGTATTAATGTTTTTTAAATGGCTGCTATTCACTGCACTGAAAATTGCTAATACATTGAAATTGTAGTGGTTTTAAATTGTATTCACGTCATCGCATATTTGTGTATATTGTTATTCATTTCCTGTAAATCTATATGTGTGTAAACTGTACCACGTAAACGCTCCCTTTTCGCCTCTTACTATCTTACTGTACGGTCGTGTCTGTTGTAGCAAAGAGCTCTGACTTACGGCCATAGTAGTCCTTAGCATATCTCCCTGTAGTGTCAGCAGACACGGCCTGCCATATCATAATAAAGAGTATCAAAATTATATGGATTGTGTCGTTATTGAATCTCCCACAAAATAACAAATTGTTTTTAGGTTTTCATAAGTTAAGTAAATTCCATTATCAGTCGAAATTGACAAGACTTTTTATTTTATAGAGTGATTATTTTCACAATTAATGATACATAATACTCCATAGTATTGAAACTTGAAAGGGGGAACAGCCATGTTTTTTTAAAGTTTGCAGTGGGATTCGCAAAAGAAAACCCAGACAAATATTTTATTTGTTTCAGTATGTGATTGTCGAAAGTAAAATCGTAAAGAAGCAGTGATTAACATAGTTTTCAATTCAGAACATCTAATTGGAGTATTTAGTAAAATAAATTTGTAACAAAATGAGGAATTGATTGATGAAAAAACGATTTTGAAATTTCTATTTTCTTGATTAACTGGATAATGGCTTGTCCAATGATGCATAGCATTTGGGGGCTTGTACTAGCATGTGGAAAATTACAAACTTCAATGGCATCACTAATCACAGCAATAATCAATAATAAAGTAGGAATAATTTCATTAGTTGACTAAATCAACATTTCTCATATTTTACGGAGTTCTTCACTGAATCAGATAACTTAAGCAGTAAGTATTATCCTAAGTATTTCAATTTATATGATGTAATTCCATTTAGAATATTCGTACTATATTAATAATAATAACAATAATTAAACCATTTAAATTAGTGCTGGATACAGTAAAGTAGAGTTATGTATAAATGATTCGTGTTGCAACTCTATCTATAATTATGTTGCATTAAATCGCTAGAAATGAACTTTCCTGTATATAATTGCCAAGAGTTTGATATCAAGTGCTTTTATAGTATTGATTAAAATACTTTCCTAATCAAATTATATATATAATTGTATAGTCAATGTGTCAAGTGCGTGGCGTTATTCGACCACCTTCATCGAATACACGAGGAGGATGAACTGCATGGACCATGCTGTTGTAATAGTACATCTAGCTCGTATTTACTGGCAAACATTGCTTTGAAACATCTAAATCCTTAATAGCATAAATCGGATTTATCCCGATCCCATTTTCTTTAGTCTCATTCAGTGCTGAAATAGTCAGGCAGCATCGTTGAGATTCTATTGTTTCTTTTGTTTGGTTAATGGTTGTCACAGATAGACTGGCGTCTAAGTGTCCGGAACTGTCTAAGTATTCAATATTTTTTTGATTACATAAATGCATGTGTCTGAACCACTGTCTAATAAAGCGTAAGTTGAAATAGATTTATTATTGTTTCCATACACAGTAATTGGATTTACTTGAGTTGTACAATACATTTTTGAACAGTTCGCTTTATTTCTATTGCCTTTGTTGCATTTACAGTAGCCTCTTCGGTATTATTAGTCGCTGCTGATTCGGGATGTAAAATTGTAGCATGCCAACGTGTACATCCATCGACAGTACAAGGGTTCTTTAGACCACATTTTCTAGAAATATGGCCGGAGATCAGACATTTAAAACACAATCGATTTGATTTAACGATTCTATCTTTTCTTCATAGCTACGGCGTTTAAAATGATCGCAATCTTTCAACAGATTGGTTCTTCTTCTTCTAACAACAATACGACATCTATTAATTCCGGTTCTTTCGATAATTTATTTTAATCTTATTGGCAGTACGACGCCATCTCGTATGAAAATATTTTGGAGTTATGTTCCTTAATTGATTAATGCGTGCATCAGTTATCTTTGATAAGCATTTTATCTCTTTTAATATTTCATAAGTTTATACTTTAGCATTATCAGCGAGATCTCAGAATGCTTTATTATCGTACGGTTTATGAGCATTACCAGGTACTAATTTTTGTATACAAGTTTTCGCAATTGCTGAAGGTTGACCAAAACGTTTCTCCAATTTATCCAAAGCGAATTTTAATTTGCTGGGAACAGTTGATTCCTATCCTTCTACGGCAAGTCTGGCATCGCCACTCAAAAACTGCAATAATCGGTTAAATTTCTGATTTCATCTAATGGTTTACATAACACTAGTTCCGTAAAACGGCTTTTATATCGTGGATATAGCAATGAGCAACCATCAAACACAATTAATTCTGGTTTTGGTAGCTCATGTAAACAACTCATACGTTGCATGGTATTAATCGTTTCCTTCATCGCTTAGCTTTCTAATGAAGATGACTGTGATCGGCTGTCATGGTTGCTATTATTAACATCATTATTATGTTTTACTATTTTACTTAAAGATATATTACCGATTGTATCTACTACGTCATCAACGTCATTAACTTGTTCTGAAATAACAACAATATCAGCTTCACATGTTTTTATACCGGATGTTTAGCATTTAAAACAATGTTATTATAAATATTATTATCACGGCTAATCGTAAAATTATCTATTAATTGAATAATTTTGTAATTTTGTCAATCAAACCTTGTTCTTGTAGCGTAATAATTGCATATTGCTATCATCTATTTTGTCGTCTGCCTGTCCGACTTTCTTTGAGGCTTCTGCCTTTAAATTTGACATTTTATAATTCTATTTCGGCTTCAGCCTTACTCTGCTTAGACTTTCTTATTCTTGACTTAATTGAATACGCACTAGGTGTACTCGCGCTACTGACACGTGACATATTCGCATTAAATAGCACTAAGACTTGTGCAATAATATCGTCATAACCTGACTTATATCTGCACTGGTTCGTGTGTGCTGTTGTGGCCTGTTCTAACAAGTTAGGTGGTATGTCCTCTATCAATGAATCATAGTAATTCACATACCGTTTCCATAAGGTACGAAACGTTGCTCTGAGTTCTTGTACTTCTATTTCTGATACTGAATTGCTTTGTTCCCAGGCATCATTGTTGCAATATAGTACTATTTAACTCTTCTATTATTCTGTTGACGTCATCTTGTGTTCTTTGATCAGCATCCGACGATTGAAACACAAGAAAACTGTAATATATTATTTGCATTTCCCGTTAAAGTTTATGTTGCATTTTGATTTGGAAATTACCACCAGAATAAATACTCGATAAATAACAAAGAGCAATCTTTCTCACGAATCATAGCGGTTATACTAATAATCAATTACAAAAAAGCAAACTTGTTACATTGACATACATGGACTATAATTAAGTTAATATAGAATAATACAAAAATACAAAACATACTTTAATGTCGTTTCATACAAAAAGTTCAGCAAATAAAATATAGATTAATCTTGCTTCTAACATGAAGTCTTACTTCAACGATTAGATATGATAAGTTTCGCATTTACAAATTGATATAAAGAAACTAAAATAGATCATTATACACATTATCTGATAACCAATCAAATTACAAGAAAAATTTCGACTAATTACATAATATTTATGTCATGAAGACAATAATTATAATGGTCTCCTTTTAGTGGCCTCGTTTGTATAGCCTAAATATGTTCAAAGAAGTTAATAAAATGTCATTTACATGGGCACATATACTATCGTATGATAATATTATCAGATGTTATCTCGTTATACTAATAATACTGTCTGTCATTCTTTCTCATTATATTTCTATATTTCCATATTCCATATTTCTAGATTTCGATATTTCTATGCCTGTCCGCGACTTATGTATGTCTTACTGGCGAAATAGTACAGATAATCCGTTGTCGGGAAATTATGCAAACATTTATGTCGAGATAACCATGTACAGTAACAAATTTCTTATATGAATATTATGATATTCTGATGGCGTTGTTTTGAAATAATAAACTTCCCTTGATACTTTATTTGATATCGATGTATTAACAAATTTAGAGATTTGAAAATTTTCATAGGTCGATAATCTAGCGGGCAGCCAAATCGAATTCAAACTGAAATCTCCAGAACGAAAATATTACGTTTTGAATTTAAGCTGCGAGAAAAAGATTTGAACAAGTCAACAAAATAATTTCATCGATTTTATGATATATAATGAAAATAATACAAAATACTGAATTGCATTGAATTATTAGAATAACTAAAGCTAACAAAATATGTTTGAAGAATCAAAGAAGCGTATAGTGAAATAAACAATTTAGAGTGGGGCAAAAACGCTTTGAAATTTAGACAGAGTTTAGATCTTTACTTTGTTAATGAAGAAAAATGCAGTTCATAATTTGTTTTCATATTTACAAACAAACATTTCACTTCTTTTCAGATAATTGCTTTTAATATATAATTTGTGGGAACATTGATAAAGCAATCTGTTTTGTAATCAAAGCTATGTTGGTATGTCTTGGTATAAACAATCTAGTGCGGGGCATAAAAATCTAAGAGCTTTAGAGAAAATTTTAAATTGACATCGGCGTTCGAAAAATTGGAAACAATTCAAGATTTTCACATAACTTATTACTGGATGTAAATATGTCAACAGTTTGGTTTACGAGAGGGTAGGTTTTGGTTTTAAGATTTTATTTCAATAATTAACGAAAGAGTTTTAAACGTTATTATAATTCAGATTTCATTACGTTTTTCAGCAATAAGGATAAGACACAATATTTTGCTATAGTTTAGAAATATAAAATAGTGTGTCTTGTTCTAATTATTCCTCATCAACATTTAGTGAAGTTTAATAAAATGATATATA
The DNA here is from genome assembly GCA_916610825.1 of Haliclystus octoradiatus. Lineage (NCBI taxonomy): Eukaryota > Metazoa > Cnidaria > Staurozoa > Stauromedusae > Haliclystidae > Haliclystus > Haliclystus octoradiatus. The sequence goes on from OU744448.1 coordinate 33,501,841, forward strand.
ATTCAACAAATTATAAATTGAATTGAATATAAAGCGTATGATTTGTGATCAAAAATTATTTCAATATTTCTATCGTTCAAAAATAACTTTCAGTATAAAAAACACAAAAACATTTTTAATACAACACTGCGATATTAACAATAAATTTATAATAAAACACTACAATAATAAACATTTCAATAGTTGATACAGTTTGGATATGAGTATAACAAACCTTGCGTTACAAAAATAAAAAATGAAAGAGGTTGCATATAATAATCGATCATAGCAAACATTATTCATTCAAACGCGGTGGATATTATTCCGGCCGCCGGAAAGCTGTCCTCAAAATATAATGCTCCGTGCCTCCTTTTCGCATGCGTATGTAAACATGGCTGTGTCGCTCGATCCAAATCAAATTTTGAATAGTTTGTAAAAAATCGACTGTTTGGAATAGATATAAAACAGAAACGATATTCAACATATCTATGCATTAATCATTTTATTCTGTGTTACCCAGCGCTTTTAATGTTTGAGTGTCGTGACATTTATTTGACGCTCTTAAAAGGTTTCAGAGAATATTTATGTAGCCTAACAATATTTCAAAACATTTTTACTTTGGTAATTTGAAATAATATGGGATAGTTACTTATTAGTCATTTCTTTATCATGTAACTGATGCTATATGCGGTCTAACAATTTTGATTTTGTCGTATACCAAAAGTCCAAATTCTGAAATTCAAAACCGAAGCCGAGTTCGTTCGTTTTTTCTGTAAGTTTGGAAGAACGGTTTGGTGTGGCATAGCGTCGTGATTAAGTCATACAAAGTGTTTTCAACCTCTAGTACTTTGAATTTAAATTATTTTATATTCTATTGATATAAAATTGATGGACAGAATTGTTATTAACGTGATCGAGGGACAGGACCGTCCGTCACAATTTCATCTTGAACGAATGCGATGCAAACAAATGCAAGAGAAATGCAAACAACACAATACGCATGCACAAAAGACGCATGGAGCATTATCTCTAGTACTCAGGATTCCGGCTGCCGGAACATTATCCACTTCGTTATTAAAATAAAACTTCCCATTTTCCAAATAAGATCCAAACAATAATTACGAGCGGCATAATCTCCAACAACATTTATATATACCTGCAACTATATTGCAACCATACTTCATCGAAGAAGAATATAAACCTGATAAGAATAAAATATAAAATGTATTTTATTCAAAATAATTCAGACGAAGATAGATTTCATGTCGCGAAATAATTCTGACGGAGATAGATTTTATGTCGCGATCAAATGCATAGTAAAGTAGATTCATTTTCTAATAAGTAAATCCTTTCCATCATACATCATAACATGAACATTTAAATATTACCATCGGCTATGGTATTTATATATCTTTGAAGCTGCTCTATAAATTTCTACTCTATAAACCATCGAGTCCATATCATGAAAACCTGAATAAATATGCATATCACGAATCTTGCAAAATGAGTTGTTTCGTTTTTTGATCAAAACAATTTATTTATTCATAGTCGTCTTTTCTTTAATTCTACATCTGTAAGGTTTTATAAATAGCTCCTAGAAATATTGACAACGAGATGTAACATAATATCATTATCGAATTATTATAGCGAATTATTATAGAATGTTAATTCATTTTAAAAGAATGTTGATGCTCCCATTCTTGAAAATTTGATAACAAGAAGCACAATGAGGCTCGTTCTTCACATCTTTTTTATTTATAAAATTTTCTTTTCAACTAACTCTTAAAGAGTTTCGAATGACCAGCAGCCTTTGCTTTGTTTTGTTGTTTTGATTACAAGAAACGAGGCTAATCCTCTGGAAAGTGACGTCAGCGCTCACGTCAGAGGATTGTCCTCGTGGCTGTTGCTACGGAAAGACAAGAAAGAAAATAGTCTGGTTTATCAATTTCAGTTTTGGATAAATCTCAATTCTTACTTTTCGAAACGCAAAGTTTATGGCTATAGATATCCAACAAATGTATACGGCTCAAAAATAAATAGCGGACTGGGAGTCACACAGTCCGATTATCTGTCTGAGAAGTTTGACGCAAATCAAAACAAACTTGGATAAAATGTACTTTCAAATCAACACTAAATAAATTCATGTGATTCTAAATTTTACAATTTACCTGCATAAATACTGCAGAAAAACAATGCAATGTGAAACATACATAGGTATGTAACTAATTATTTTTTGACGTATAACGTGTTTACAAATATAATTTGAGTCAATGATCAAAGTATCCGTATTAAAAATCGAATTCACCTGGTGTTATAATTTCATTTTGTTTCGGCGATAAATTTCGATTTTGAATGCTAACAAATCTCTTCCTGTTCTTTCAATCCCTAATATTCTTGTATCAAGTAAACACCAACATGAAATTTTCAATCAGTCGAGTTCAGTTGTAGTTTTCAACTCTGTCATCCTTCCTCAATTCGTATGACGCCAGTAGCAAGTGAATTGATTTTTGTGGGACACATTTATTCAAGCGTCGAAAGCCCTTACGACGTCCACCTCTATTGCTCTTGTAACTTTCCAAACCAGTTCGTTGGTAAATAACTTGGCAGAATGCTTCCATGCTCGTTTTACGAAATGTTTTGCAAAATCGCGTGTGTGTGCAAAGGAGACACAAAGGCGGGCCGTGTATCATGAAAACGAGTGATTGAAATCTGGGTCCAGATTTCAAAGACAAAAATATACAAAGGCTGCTGGTCATTTTATGGTATTTAACATTTTGATAGGTTGCTATGAAAATCACAGGCCTACTTGCTGAGATTGTTAAGAACAGAAATATCTAGGTACATATACTATCATATGGTAATATTATGAGAAGTTATATATATATATATTGCAATAAAGATTTGTGGATCCGATTTGATCGGATTTGGAGTGCCTTTTTATGGATAATTTCAGATTTCGAAATTTTACTGAGTTGTCATTTGTAATAATTAAATGTGTTCTAGCTACCTTTCAGCACATAAAATATGTTTTTCTATGTAGATATAGCTACGTTAATTGCATAAAATTGAGGGGTGGCCTTTGTGCTTGCTCTTCAAATATGCACTGATTCACACCACTATATGTAGCTTGCAAAATTGCATTAACTTTTCAACTTCACGCCTCCAAGTCGCTTTGGTCTATTTTATGCCTTTAATATGCCCTCCTCTATGCAGTTCAATCCACTCAATTGATGTGAAATGAATCAAATTTTTATGAATGAAATGATTAAGATGCCTTGAGTAATTGGAAATCGTATTATACAGTGATCGTCAACTTAGTCAATCGTTTAATTGTAAATGATCTGAAAGTTTAATTAGTTTGCTATTTGGTGATCTGAAAGCCTTATCACACAAGGCTCCAGTACTGGACCTACACAAAGTGCTAGTTGCCATATACATATGCAAATCTCTGTTTATTTCAGCTGAAAGAAAATGAATATCATTCCTATTATCTTGGTTATTGTTGGATTTTTTTCATGTTCCTCTTCATCGTTGTCAAGAAAATATGAAAAAAATACGAAAAGATCAGTACGCTCATGCTCCGCTTCTTCTGGATGTACCTACAGAAAACTCCATGGTTTTATAGGCGGATTTAAGGAACCAAAGTTCAATGCAAAATTGTCAAGAAAGACATTTGATTGGACTGAAGCAGGTGTAGAGGCAATGAGTTCGTTTGCGGGATTAATCGGAGCTGATAGTGTTCTTTTACCTCATAAAATGCTGATTGGTTTAGTAAATGTCAAAGAGAAAAATGACTTCGTGGAGGAAATAGAAAAGAAATTTGAAGCCATGAAGGAATATGTACATGCGACTTACCAGAAAAATAAAGGAATAGAACTGAAGAACGATTTAAAAGGGTTTGCTGATCAACTTCTTCATTGTGGAAAGCTAAGAACTAATAGGAATGCATGTATAGCAAGTTTATCTAGTGCCGCATTCAGAGCAATCAATAATTTCAAACCAACTGATCAACTCCTCTTGCCTTTTGAACTTCGCCTTCCAATATTTCGTGAATACGCTTCTCTTATGCTTCATGTAACGATACAACGATTGTATTATGTAGCAGGAGATATAGAAGATCTGAAAGTATATTTAAAACGCCTTCATAATATCGCAGTGGATTTCGTAGGGTTGTCTAAATTAGCTGTCAAAGCAATTATAAAGCGACAGACTAAATTTTCATCAAGATCCCACCCAGACCATTATCATATGACTATGGATTTCAGGTTTGAGGTCTTCAGGGTGACCTATACACTATTTCCAGATCGTAAATGCACCATAGAATCGGACAGGGTAGATTTAAATGATGACGAGTATGATGAGAACAAAGCTAAATACAAAAGATGTGCTATTAAAATTATCAATTCATACAGATATCACCTTACGAAAGATCTTGACGCATTTTGGGATGAAGAGATTTTCAAATACACAAGAAACTGGGAACAAATTGGAATTAAAGCAAAGGAGATACTAGATAACATATCAAAAGCGAGAATCTAAACTTGTGTTAGTAGGTGTATATCAAGGTGTATTCATTCATTCAATTTATTATCATTATTATTATTATTTTTAATGGTAATTGAAAGGAGTCAAGGACTGCACATTCATTTCTGTTACCTCAAGTTTCTTGCTTCATGCGATCATCAGAAAGTATTGAAATCTTATCTCTGTTTACCGATTGGCAGGTTTTATCGCTATTTACCGATCTATGACAAATGACATTAAGTGTTATTTTCCTGCTAAAAGATAACAATATCACATTATTATTATTTTTATTGTAATTTAATTTATTACTCCATCATCAGACAGTATTAAAGTCTTAATACTGATTAACGACTCACAGAATTCAATACTCATGCCTGATGATCCCATAAAACGAGAAATAAAGTAGCAGAAATGAAGGTGTAGTCCTTGAATCCAATTTGTTATCATTATTTACCGTTCGGTCCAATGACATTGAGTACTACTTATCTGCGAAAAGATAACCATATCACATTATTACTATTATTATTTTTATTATCTATATACTATAATTAACTTTTCATGTTACCTTTTACCGTGTTCCAAGAAGAATTTATTCACAGTTATAAACTGAAGTTGCACGTATTATAGTTATCTATTTGTAAACAAATGTACAATTATATAGAAAATGTGCAAAGGCTGTATTTCATTATTTTCTTGATTAACAACTAAATGAAATTGATCTCTATGATAACCTCTAGATAAGAAAAATAGAGAGGATTATAAAACCATTTCAAATCAATTTTTTCCATATTTTATTGCTTGTAGTATGTGAATATCAAGCTCGTAAGATCATCTCCTGGTGAATTATTCCTCTGTTGAGTGTTTATGTTGGACATTTCGCTTTAGGTAACAAATTGTGCAGTCTGTTCTTCAGGGTACATCTTCAAACTTCTCACTTGCTCCAAACATTGAGCGCTGATTCTCTGCATAATAGATTATATTTTCGCACAATTATCTTTGTTTTTTTGAAAATGTTTATAAACTTTCTTCAATTAGTAAAGATCAAACAATTAAAAATTCTGTCTACTTATTCTATTACAGAAATACATGAAAAACTTTAAAAAAAAAACAAAAAAAAACTATGTATTGTAACTATAGAATTCTTAATAGACTAATCGTGAGCTCAGCTAGGTCTAACAATAGCCTCATATCTGATTTTGGTTTGCCAAATTTCAATGAAAATGATTATCATCCAATAAAAATTCCCTACATTCAGGAAATACAGCATAATATATTGTAAGGCATTTTCTCTTCCATTTAAAGTCTCGTTGAGAAGCATTTAAACTCCAACATAAACATTGGCTCTTAATTTTATTTTTAAGGTTATATTAATTTGTGGTACTGTATATAATTTGATGTTTGTTACTGTAGATTATATATTTTAGTTTTATAATCTGTCCCGTGGAAAAAGTTCTATGTGAACTTATCAGGTTTCTGAATAAATGGTGAAAGTGCATCACCTAATCAAGCAGCCCCTAACCAAAGTTAATCAGAGATTCCATTTTTAGACCATTGCCAATTGTTACAGGCGCCTCAATTGACACCACAGTCATCTCAGTGGTATCCTTCGAACTACAACCAGAATCAGTCAAATCAAATCCACCAACCTATGGCAAATGTGGCCCACCCACAACGACTTCTGATCAACTCTTGACCCATAACACTAATTATTACCTAATACGCAATGATAGCGAAATATCATTTCTAGGAGGTGGCGTTGCAATTTTCGTGAGATCATCTCTTAAATATGCACTAATTGATTTGCCACAAGACTATTCGTCATTTTAATGTGTTACAATTGATTTATTATCGAAACATTATCTCTATAGTTCACCTGTGTATATAATCCACCTGTTTCAGCGACCGATGCTGATCAAACGACTTTATTTGCTCGTTTCTTGACTTTTGCAATGCTTCAACTCATTTTCCATGTATTATAATTGGAGATTTCAATTATCCTAGAATAAATTGGACAGTTCCTATTTGTATGGATCCTCATACCAAACTATGTGAAACCTTCTTGGATTGTATTGTACGAAATGACTGCGAATAATGTGTTACACAACCAACACGAGGAAGCTATATTTTGGACTTGATACTTGTAAGCATCCCTTCTAGAATCTTTGATATTGAAGTAACGGAGCCTTTTATGGGTAGCTGTGACCATGAATCAATAAAATTTAGACTGCATGCGTCATTCAATTCTTCTAAAACAAAATCTACAGCTCACTACCGTTTCAATTTCAGACGTGCTGATTATGATCATATCAAAAAGCAATTATTTTCTATTTACTGTCTATCGCTAAACTATCAGAGAGAGGAAAATGTTGAAATGTTTTGTTCATTGATTTGGAAAGTACTTGATGATACTATATCCGATTTTGTTCCTAAATCTCGGACAACTGGTGACAAGGCACGATACCCGAAAGTAGTTCGCAAATTAGCTCAAGAAAAGATTAGAATTTACAAACATTTGAAAATGTCACCTCTGTATAAATCAAAATATAAAGAATTATCTAAGCAAAACGAGGATGCAATTCTTAAACATAATAAAGAATGCGAAAAGTCATTAGTTGAAAATGTTTACAAGTCGTTACAAATCGCTTTATTCACTTGTCAACGGCAAATTACATACCAAACATTCTGCTCCTGCTTTGTTTAATGAAAATGATACATTAACAATAAATGACCAAGAGAAGTATAACCTCTTTAATAACCATTTTGCTCGCCAGCTGGCTATCCAGCATTCTTTTTGCTGAAGTCAATAGCCGAAGAAATAGGACTTTCATTCTCTCTTTTATTTGATTTATCAATGCGTTGTGGAAAACTACCACGTATATGGGAAAAAGCTATCGTTATACCTATTTTTATGAAAGAAAATACAGCCTCCAAATAGAATTACAGTTTACCTTTATTGTTCATTTTATTTATTAACGATATTATTGATTGCCTTCATCGTGATTGTCATATTAAGCTATTTTAAAATGAAAATCTTACTCTCCCCGTGAATCTGAATCTAATGAATCTAACTCCGATTTGCGTTTGAAAAATGCCAAAAAATAAAATCCAATATCAAGATATTAATGTTGGCATACCTTGCCTATGTTCTACCGATTTTAGAATCGGCTACTCCCGTATGGTCTCATTAACTTGTCAAAGACATTAATGAAATCGAAAGAGTTCAACGTAAATATACTCCACGTATTTGCAAAATTGGGAAAGTACCATATATAGGCTACTATGACCGTTTAATTAAATTAAAATTAGAAAACTCTTAAATCAAGAAGGATCAAATTTGATCTATATTTAGTTTATAAAGTATTAATGACCTTGTAGATACAAATGAACTATTTACCTTCGATGTTAACAAATATTCTTTTTTGTAGATGTTCTTTTTTGTAACGCTTGATTACCCTGAAGTGGGTGCAATTATATCAATTATAATTATATTAACAAATATTACATGCGTGGATATAGTCTGAAACTGAAAAGCATGCAGGACCATTCTAATCTTAACAGGAGCATCAAGGACTTTTTTGGTCACGAGTCATTTCGTGGTTGAACGACCTATCAAACAAAATTGTAATTGCACCAACTTTGGCAATCTTCAAATCAAGATTAGATGCAATTGATTTATGAAAGCATTGTAAATGTTAATTTTCCATTGTCTTTAAATTCAATACTTATAAATATGTGTTTTCAACTTAGTAATATGTATTTTACGGCTATATGTAAGTGAAGGCTAACATCTTCCTCTATCCGCCAGTTAGTATTGATCTTTACCGACAAAAATATGTCATATCATATGATGATGATGATGATGATAATGATGAATATTTCGGCTTTTACAAACCTCTGAAACGTTGTGGTTGTGGGTTATATTTTTCACAATGTTTTGAAAAATATTTTGCAAAAGATGTTAGCTAGCTTCTGAAAGTGACAATGTTATATCTGCTTGCCATCTTTGACGGGTTGTAATGTTTAGGGCAATCTAAATTGTTAAATAAATACATGGTTATTATTATGAAGGAAGATATAAAGTATTAACATAGTTGGTCAAACAAAACGTTTACCCAAACGTGATATAACCTTTCTCAACCGGTATGAAATAAAAAGTGATTTAACTTTGAACCTTCATTTAAATGGAAATTTTGTGGTCTAACTAACGTTTCTAATTCTAAAACGCACATGGAAAATTTGTAATATATGTATACAAACCACTAAATCCAATAACAATCCATTCCAGTAATTTTGAACGAACACCATTTCTAAAATATGGTACTTTCAACATTGAATGTAACTCAGCTTAGAAGAGTCAGAATCGTAAATTTATTGTCACCATCCCTACTTATTTTGCATGGCCTACTTGATTCTGGAAAATCGTTTATTTGTGTCATGTGCACTTCAAGGTATTTTCAGAATTCACATTTGTCTTTGCAATTGCAAAGGGGTATATACACAATTCTATAAGTTCTCTTTTCTTATTCTCTTGCAGTGACTTATTTGCCTTGTCAGTTGAAGTCGAATTTCCTAGCACGCAGAAGTCCACTATGAGTCGCACATGTGTACACGACTCCATTATGAGTCCAATGTGCACTGGTAGCTCAGTGGCAGAGTGTCCGCACTATGTGTCAGAGTGTCCGCATGCGGGAGACCGTGGTTCGATTCCTCGTCGGTGCACACATGTTCGCACATGTAATAAAAGTCTTTGCTCCATAACCATTGCATTTGACAAAATCAATGTAAAGTGATACAGATAGAGTTGATAGAATTGTACTGAGTAATAATGTAAGTCGATGCATTAATTTTGGATACAAATAATGTACTGATCCCGAAAAAGAAATATTACAAATTCAAATTCAATGATAAGACCTGATGACGATGAAATAATTCGACGCAATAGCTTGTAACAGCCACTTGTGTTTTTGCTTTTATAAAACAAATTACGAGGGTATTTTTATTGATGACTAGATAAACTACTAATATTATTGCATTGATTATTATTACTAGCAAAAAAACTAAAAAAAAGGTTCGAACTGATGCAGCGCGGAATTTTCGTGTTCTGTTGGGCTTCGCAATAGTAAGTCAGTTTGTGGGGTTTTGTGAACACTTTGGAATTGGATTTGGCGTGATAATTATTTCTTTATACTTAAAGGCTCAGTATACATTTCCCCTTTATTACAATTGTTTGAACTTAAAGTACATTGTTCTCTGGTCGATGGACAGTGTTTACTCATTCATTTCGCCACTGCAGGTAACCCAAACACCATTTTTCTAAACTAGCATGTATAGAAACGATGATTGGATTGTTTATTAAAGGGTTACATTTATTTTTTAATTAATTTGGTGGAGTGAACAAACTCTCCTACCATCAAGGATCAGTTCACTAATCAATCTCGAGGGGAAAACGAATTTTATAATTACTCTTATCTGGTTGGAAATCCTTCAAAGTAGTTTTTTTAATAAAACATTTTGAAGGAGAGCGACAAGCTTAATGTGATCATCATAGTAAGAATATCATTTTTCATTGTCTAATTAGTATATATAGCAATGAGGACCCACCCTTGTTAAAGGGCTGATAGATATGATACAGCTGTGAAAAACTGGTAAATGTGGGCTTTATATGGCCACACCAGCCAACAAATTTTCACTAATTTCGTTGCTGGATTTTGTTTGCTGTCACATTAAATATCATCCAAAATGTTGCCAAAATTCTATTGTTCTTTTCGATGTTGTGAAAATGCTGGTTTCACTTGGTCACCCCAGTCAGCATTTTTGCAACATGTTTCGTATTGATTTTCAAAGAATGAAAAACATTTCTTTAACATTGTTCACTGATTATGCAATGCTTTTAGTCTGTCACGTAGTGACAACAGCTTGGTGTGAGAGTATAAACATTGATGATCAATCAACCAGCTTTGTCTCATCACATTTCCTTCATTCCACCCCCAACTCAGCTCGTATATCTGGATTTACTGTCGACAGCGTAGAGATGTGCTGCTATTTTTAATCTCTTAAGTGTCAGCTAAGCCTATAGTTACAGTCTAGATTTGGCATTCACTTTGATTAGGATAACTTTCTAGATAAGCCTCATTCGTTTTCCCGTCGCCTCCACTTCTATAAACATACTAATTAATTTCCTAGAGGCTCGTTTCAGACTCTGAGCTGATTTATCCAAAACTACTGACACATAGAATTTGATTAATGAAGTTATAAAAGTATTATGGACATTTTCATGGCAGAAAAATATGATGAAACAGTTTCATGATCGAAAGACAAATTATATATATAACTAACAGAAATGAATTGAGAATCTTCAATTTGATAGCTATAATAAGATGTAACATAAGATATATTTTTCAACCTTAGATTAGAGATAATTGAAAGGATATTAAAGAAAAGATTGAACTTCCACTTAAAAATCCTTTCTACTAAACTAACTGATATTAATGTTTCTCCTAAAAATTCAATTTCTGTACAACCTGAGTAATCTATGACTCTATCAAAATTAAAAGAATTCTAGCAGCTTCTATTATCTCTTCCTATTCCCACCTTGCTTAATATATTGTAAACATATGTAGTGATTTACAATGGTTTACGAAGTGCAAGTTTGCTACGAGAAGAAAACTTCGAAAATATATACAATAGCAACATTTTCCAAGCCTAATATATCAAAATAAAAATATCTGTTCAATTGCCTTTGACAGAATCAACATAATTGATGCGGTGGTTTATATAATTGTACAGTAATAATGACAATACTAGTAAAAACCTAAAAAAAAAAAAACGGTCGAAATGATGCAGCGCTCAGTATTCATTTTCCCTTACATTACAATTGTTTGAACTTCAAGTTCATTGTTAGCTGGTCGAAGGACAGTGTTTACTCATTCATGTTGCCACTGCAGGTAACCCAAACACCATTTTTCTAAACAAGCATGTATAGAAACGATGATTGGATTGTTTATTAAAGCGTTACATTTAGTTTGTAATTAATTTGCTGGAGTGAACAAACTGTCCTACCACCAAGAATCAGTTCACCAATCAATCTCGGAGGGAAAACCAATTTTACAATTTCTCTCATATGGCTGTGAATCTTTATCAGTAGTTATTTAATGAAACATTTTGAAGGAGAGCGACAAGCTTAAGGTGATCTTTATAATAATAACATAATGTTTATTGTTTATTTAGAGTTAAGACAGTTTGGCTCGAGAAGTTTGCCATTTTTTCTTGTGAAAATATTGATTTATCCCATTCATAGAGTCGAAAAATACAAATAATAAAGTTTGTGATTTTGTGTAGCGGTCTTTGCTGTTTATTCGAAATTTTGAATTGATTTTTAATATTTCTGTGATGGAAGACACAAGCCAAACTACAACAGTTCATTAATACCCTTCATAGTAACGAGAAAGTAATTGCGTTTCTACAGAGACTGTATATTAAAATATTTTGAGGTGGTCAGCTTGAAGAGGATGTGATTTCTGAATTAGTATTCGTTTCAAAATGGTTTAATGACAATATGCTAACATCACATACAGAAAAACTAATTATTAAGGGATTACATCACTATACAATATGAATTTCGAGTTTGTTGTTAGAGAACGAGTGGGTCTAAATTTCGATGGCCCACCAACAAGAGTAAGGTAATCATTTTAATAATCATGTCACATAACCTTTGTCTGGAACATCAATTATCTCTCATCAATTTCACTCCAACAATGATTTGTTTTCTAATTTAATGGATGGTTGATTTTTCATTAAATACAATTTGAATGAAATTGTTACGAATATCATTTAAAAATATAACCAGAAGAATTCAACGTAACTGTTTTTCAAACATATTTGCGATATAAGAAATATATAGTAAAAGTTACATCTGAATATAGCAAATCCCAATCTGTTACTTTTTCAATCACAATATTTTTATAAATATTAAATATGAACGACAGAAGAAAATACGGAAGAACAAAACTATATCGGCTTGACAGAACGGACATTTAAAGAAAGATATTCGCAACACAAACTAACATTTATGAAAAAAAATACATTGACTCAATGGAATTATCAGAGATAGGATTAGCTAAGATGGCAAAGCAACCGAACTTCAGATGGGATCATATCTGATCGACTGTGGTTCGAATCCCCGGAAGGTCAATCCAACATTGAGTTTATCTGAAACATCAAATGAGTACCATATAAGAATGGCGGATGGAATGGTCCAGAGGGAATTGCATTGTGAGTAACTGCGGCGCATCGTTGTGCATTGACAATCGAGACCTATCTGCCATGACATCTGTTGAAATTGATCTGCACTGTCGCGGCTGAGATCAACAAAGAGCGTTTAAAATCATTGTTCTCAGCGAAAAAGCCACTCATCAAGAGATAGAGGAGTGGTACGGGTGCCTTCGGGAGGGCGACACCGTCTACATTACACATTACATCAAAACATATTTCGACACTCAAAAACGACAAAAAGATAGCACAATAAACTGGACCATATCATCATCTACCACGACATACAACAGCAAAACAAAGAAATGTGACCTTTGACTTACTGAAAAATACTATATTATTTGATCATATAAAAACGTTTAAATAAAATCACTTGATGATCAGCAAATGCCAATTTCAAAACAAGTTTTATTTATCCAACTTAACAATAAAGAGGAGCCATTCGCTATAAGAACAATGTAATTACCTAATAAAAAACAATAGTAAACTTAACAATAAAATTAGCTGCTTATATTTATACCATAAAATGTATCGCATATATTTCACAGATTAGATTATTCGGTTTTTTCTTGGCGTGAATCTAATAATAGCAAACATGAATGTCTGATTTTTTCGTTTATTTATTATAAAATAGTACTTATATAATGTCCTTGCTTATCAGAGCAATCTAGAAGAATCATAGGTGGTGCCGTACATAGGCAGCCACGGCTCGACCGAGCTTTGATTATCTGTTTCAAGTTCTATCTCTGTGATGAAGAAGATATACTGCTTCAATTGTATTGGTTTTTGGCATCAAATTTCATCAGTTGTCGAGTTCTAAGAAAACGTCAACTCAATTGAAACCGGCATTTTAAAATTGATTGCCTAACAATTTTTATTTAAGATAACACAAGCAACGCGGTTGCTATTTAAGGCTATAAATAGAGATATACGGAAAGCTTCAATTTTGATCTAAAGTTGATCTCCTGTATAAATAGAAAAGCTCAATATACGGGCACCAGTGGTAGGGCTATTCCCTCTCAATCAATATTGTTAAATCGTCCAACAGAAAATCTCAGCTAATTTAGGATAATATGAAAACTGCATTTATTATCGTTTTCTTTTAATCTTTTAGAGAAAAAGATGTATCTGATATCCTTAATTATGGTACTATACTTGTCCTTTTGTCATTACGAAGCAAATCGTTTTGAACAAAATATCAGATACTGCAATCTAGGAACTGATTCTTGTAATTTTAAAAAGCTGGATGGTTTTTTGGGTGGCTTTGAAGAACCTAAGTATAATACAAATCTGACAAAAAACGAATACCATTGGACGGAAGCTGCTTTCGAGATTGCTACCTCTGTTCTAGCGCTTGGCGGACCGACTGAATTGGCCATGCTGCCTAAGACAATTCGTTCTGGTATGGATGCCGTTATTGAACAGGGCAAATTTATTAATGAGATACAAGCCAATTTTGACGAGTTGAAAACATATGTGGATACGAAAGTTTCAAAAAACAATGCTAATAATTTGAAAAAAAAATTAATGGGTCTTCTAGGCACCATGAGTTTATGTCAGAAACTGGAACACGGCAGAGAGAAGTGCATCATAGGCCTGTATGGGAATTTGCGCAGCGAAATGTATCTTTTTCTACCTACAGATGAAAAGGAATTGCCATTTGAGCTTCGACTTCCATTTTTCCGTCGATATGCAAGCCTCGTTATCAGAGTAAGTGCAGAGCGGTGTCGCTATGCATCTAAAGCTGGCCATGAAGCTGATTTAAAGGTCTTATTTGATCTATATTCTGAATATGCAATAGAATTTGCAGACTTAAGTGAAAAAGCAGTCCAGGCAATTATCAAAAAACAATCTACATTTAAACCTCCTACCTGTGGAAATGAGAACGGTTTTTTAATGCCTCGTCCAGCGACTTATACACAATATCAGGAAGTAATCTGCAAGCAAACGTTTTTTCCTAATATCATGTGCACCTTTTCAACGAAAATAAATCGCCTAATTAGATCTAATCATGTGAAGTATGAATTTAAGAAATGCTTAACAAAGAAAAAAGAAGAATATATTAATTTGCTGAAATCAGATCTATATTTATTTTGGCAACATGAAATTTTGAGATTCTCAGAAATATGGAGAAAAATTGGTGAAGCTATAAAGGAAAAATATAAAACATGATCTAAACGGTAAATGGACGACAATGAACGTTGTATATTGAATTGCTTAAATCAAAGATTTTATCTGTCTGAAGACTAAAACAACCCTCACTCATAACTATGGCCTGATCAATACTTACATGTGATGGTGGCACGAAACGTTATGAAGAAAGGAGAAAATACATATTAAAGATTCTATCAGAATGCCCAATGCCTAATAGTATATTATGTAAACAATTAGCTGTACTGTAGGCTCAAACTGAGCATTTTTCAAAATTAGCTTTCTGTGAAATAATAGATTTTTACGGATTAATTACAGATCTAATTATGGTTATCGAAAGAAATAAAACTCATTGTTATATTAATACTATATTAGAGTGCAAGGCTATACTAGGCCTGCTCCTGATCTACCTGTGAAAATATTTTCAGATACATAATAGCACTATATCAATCGAACAGTAATATTTACATTCTTTTTAAGCGGAAGGAATCAAAGTGAAAATTATGCCCTTGAGCATTAAGCTGGTCTAAAAAAAACTCAAATTTGGATTTGTGGATGGGATCATCGATTTTATTGTTACTGATAGTAGTTTAATCATAATTTCCAAGAAAAAGTTATAAAAATTATTTGGAAAGAATGCTTGTAAAGGTGCTACTATCGCCTAAGATTCATAACGTTTGGAACTTTGTCTCTGTCTGCTCAAAATTGTTATGCTCACGATAAAGTTTTGGAATTTGGGAAATATATTTGCATTAACTTGATGAAAGCTGCAAGCTGTTTAATGACTTAGCGCATAGACGAGAACTGATGTGAATATGTTGAAATTTCATAATTATGTGAAATTTATGAGGACGAACGGTACAGGACGGCACGCCACGGGACGTACTTAGCCTCATTCCGTCACGGCCCTCATTTCTGCGCGGTGCTTCAATGAGGGTCTAATAAAACTGAAGGTTAAAAACTATACAATAAACCAAAAATATGACGTGCTCAGTCAATGTGCACCTTGATATCACGTGAGTTACAGCCAGGTGTTGCTTGGTCAGTCCATCGAAGAACAATACAACGAAATATGAACAAAAATTGAAATTTGCTGAATTCTGATATTTAAATTCCAACATTTTGTAAATAAACTGTCGATGCAAACCAAAAACAGTAAGTTTATGGAACTATTTTACATCAGATTGGAGAATCAAACTACTAATAATAGATTGTATTATGTCGAAGGGCTGTATTAACATTGTGGAGACTTTTAGCGGTGGTAGAATATACAATAAAAAGAGGGAGCATCATATTTTGACGGAGCGATCACAATCATTGGAAAATATTAAGCATAGTATGTCTTTTTGTATCTTCATTAAAATAATCAAAATCAAAGAATGAAAGATCAGTTCTCCACAATTACATAATTAAAAATTGACAATATGATAGAATAAACGATCGAAATATAAACTTTGAGAATAATTTAAGCCAGTTTTTGTGCCTTATTCGCCAACTATCGCTCGATGAAACTTCATGTGATACCAAGGTGCGTTGTGATTGGGCACACCTTAGTTTTGATTAATTGCACAATTTTCAACCTTCAATTTTATTAGGTAATAATTGGAGCGCTGCGGGGAAAATGAGGCCTGTGAAGGAATGAGGTTAGGATGTACTTTACAATCACCGATCGATCGTCAAAAATTATAAAAATTCATTATTCATATTTGGATTAACAGTTGCGTTGGTAGTGCTCAATGATTAGAATAAAAGCTTTAAAATGAGCCAGTCTTGCCTGACGATCGTTGATGGCGTGAAACTGGAGTAGTGAGAATTGTCTCTATTTGTTGATTCAATTTTTACTTTGTGAATACATATTTCGATGGTAATATGAATGTATGGCTTTAGTATATTTATATTGTAGTGTCTGTATTGTAAAATATACACACAATCATAAATGGTTTGTACGATCGAATATCAATCACAATAAGATTGATATTAAACTGTCCAGAAAATCATTCCATCATTCAAACTTACTCCACTGCATGTATAATACCCAACTGTTATGTATGCACAGATCATTAGTCATTCACATTTCATATATATTTTGTCTCCATATCCACATTTTATGTATTATTTTCCTATTCAATAATGTTAACAAGATCTCTCAAATTTTTTTTTTTGCTCCACTCAGACTTTTATTTCGCATTGATTTTCAACTTTTATTTCTTTGCTATGTTGTCCATTTGCCTATCCATTCCTTCCATTTTACACTATTTTACTGAATAAAATACCCACACTATCACTCAATTATTTGAACTATTTCTGTTGTTTGTAAAAGTGCTTGAAAAATGATAACTGCTACAGACTTTAAATATGTAATAAATAATAATGAACAAAATGTGTTTCCCAATTAAACAAGCACGTTGTGCTCAGGGAGTGACTCGATCTAGTCATATAATCATTCAATCAAATAGTAAAAGTGACATTACTCGAACTGATGGAATATCGATGTAATGAATATTGTCAAATCTTGATCAGAATCACTTGCATGTTCTGTAACTTCTGCTTATTAACTACACTTGTGTTTTTCAGCTGCTAGCGGCAGATAAATGGCAAGAGCTGCAGCAGATCACAAACTTGTAGTCTCATTTTGATAATCAAAATTACAATAGAAGCCTCTATTTTAACCTTTCCGTAAGTCTTTCCGCGTCTTCCGTATTCCGCGTTTAAGACCTGCTGTGGTCAAACAAACAAAAAGATTCCATGAACAAGATATAAGACACTTTACATAGCTTAAGATACAATGTTTCATATTTCTAAATCCACAATAAACATAGAACTATATTATTCTTTATCCATTACATTGTGTGAGATTTACTTAAATAACTGATACGTTGCTATGGTTACACATTTACAATATATTTCGATCAAATAACATTAATATCACATATGATAATAATGAGAACGACTGTAAGAATGTCAAAAAGTAATAAATGATACGCATTGAATTTTTAAACTTGAAAATGGTGAAAATGGTTTTCAAACAAAATAATTATGTTTGTTAAATTTCGAATGTTCAAGAATGGAATCACAAACGATCATCGAAAGTTTTATACAAGAAGAAAACAATTGCGTTTGAAATATTACTTTAGTATTTCCTTGGAGCGCTAACACTTTGTTATTATGACAGAAGTAGCTAGATCAGCACTTGCATCAAGACCGGTTTATACGAGAGGAAGTTTTCGCTCGAAAGTTAATGAATTCAATGCATATATAAATGATTTAACAACTGTAGATGAGGAATTAAATCCTGAGGAGAGACGTAAAATATTGTTATCAAGATTTGAAAATGGTAAGTACATCTATTAATATGTATGATCAGCTAAAATTAATTAATTGCTTTGCATAACCGTTCTGATAGAAAAACAATTTTATTTTGAATATTGATAGGGATTCACTGCAGATGAGTCCGGGGCACGGTTCTTTCAGGATCTTTCACCTTTTGTCCAGAACCGGATCTAGCTAATCCCTTTACATAAGTAGCAGGATCTTAGACAGGGTACGAAAACATTTCTTAGAGCCACACGAAACGGTACTGAGGAATTAGTAGAAGAGGGGTCTAATGAATTTCGTAAAGAGGGTACTATTCCAGGAGGGTAGACCTGTACCGCATCCCCTGTATTCCACTCTACCAACAGCTGTTTCGTATAGGGGACATGCAACTTTTTAGTGAATGAATGCGCTCTTTACAAAATATTGGAATGAGCAATCTCAGATTAGCATGTGCAACCTTGCGTGGTGATTGTTCTATTTCCTAACCAGCGAAATTATTAATTGATTGGTGATTGGTCTATAGTCTAGCCTGTGACATTTTTATGAATTGGAAAGCCGTTCAAAATGATTCGCAAATCACATGGCACATCATTTCACGTGTAAATTACACCTGCACGTCTTGAGTGTTCTGTCGTATTCTATTTATAAAAAGGTGACATAGAGTTGCTAGCCCGTCATTTCATTTGCTAAACTATTACAAGGCCAAGGTGAAGAGTAGCGGAATATTGGACCTCTCTGAGGTAGACTACCAAAGATGGTACCAAAGGGAGCAAGGGAAGTTCAAGCTGTCAATGATACCCTGACTCATAATCGGGGAAGAACATTTGATTTCCGGAAACTTTTGATACTTTTTGAAGCATTTTCACAAATATTATCTATAAATATCCCCCCGTCAATTTATTTGTCAACATTAAATTAGATAATTGACAGGTTATCAAAAAAAAGATTGAACTTTCACTTCAAAAAAACCAATAATATTGTTTCTAATATTAATCAAGCTGTTGCATAAAACAATACAGTATTTAGTGTTCACGGAATTTCAAATTTGCTAGGGCAACAGCCGTATTCTATTTGGTTCATTTGAACCCCGTCTATGTAGCTGCGATAATAATACTTGACATTACTTGAATAAATCCTTATATCATTACGCATGATGCTCATTGCAAAGGCAATAAACATGGTAGTCAAATCTTTTGTATATATTTTGGAATTAAGGAAATAGTGTTTAATGATGGTAACGTCAAGATATATTACTAAAGGGTTACCATATAATTGCCATGTTTGTGTTCATGTGTATATATATTGAAAAAACACGAGTGCAGTGCTAAAAAAACGTGAGCTCCAAGCAAGTTATTTCTATTTTAGCATCCTGAGCCACCCAGTTTCTTTGCGTTTTGGAAATATGACTACAAACATTTGCAAGCACGTCGTAACCCTTTCCCATATAGCTAATAAAACGTCAGTATCCCTGTAACGTCAGCAGGAACTGTCTTTAATTCTTATAATGTAGAGTAGCAACCTCTGTTGGAGTCTTATTTTGTGTTTGTATTTAAAGGCTTTGAACCATTTGTTAAGATGGTTACACGTTTATTTGGTAAAGATATCGAATCTCAACATATCAAAAAAGTATTCCGCAAGACAATTGCTAACAGCGAACCAAAAGTTGATTGGAGTGAAGTAAGTTTAAAATAGATCACTTACAGATTATCAATAATTTGAATCTGATTGATGTAATAATTTCAAGAAAAAAATGAAACCTAACCCCGGGGGGTAACTCCACTAGGACGGCTATACGGGGACGTGCCACTTTTTTGGGGTCCATATTCCAGCTGAGAAAATCTTTTTGGGTACGATATTTCAAATTTTTGAACTTTTGGGTATCCTATTTATGACTTTTTCAAGAATTTTTGAAAACATTTGCATCATCCTGCTGCTAAGAACCTGCTAGAACTTTTTGGGTAGCATCAACAGAATTTTTGGAACTTTTGGGGTACTTTACCTTTTTCCAAATTGGCACCCCTCCCCGTACCTAAAGAGCTGGAGTTACCCCCCGGGAGTATGACGGGAGTATGTAGATAATTGATTAACAATCTCCTATTTTAGTTTTACAATCTGTTACTGTGTTAGACATCTGTACGGAACGTCTCTTGGCATTTATCTATTTGACATCAATGAATGTAGATTTGTTTTAAAAGTTGTCTGCACTGACATTTGTTATTTCCAATGTTATATAGCTGTCCTCCCCTTAGAATTCCCATATTCTTCTACATTATAATCCCTGAGGGGTCTACGCGGGTATATTTCATTTTAATATAATGAAAGGTAAAATTGTTAGTTTAACATTGTTTTCGAAATTGCCATAAGTCAGAACAGAAACATCAAACAGAAATCTCAAATGCGCTTTACAGGAAGATATAGTCTATATAGTTATTTACAAATTAAAATGCTCTTGAATTATTTAATTACATGGTGTGTGTGTGTTAAATAAATAAGTATACTCGACGGATTAAAAGGGGAATAAATGTATTTAAAAATGCAATTTACATTTTGATAAAATTAAAATAATATTTACAGGGAAAAAGTAACCTTTATATTTTTTATTAAATTTAATTTATTGATGTTCATTAATATGAAATAAAATCAAGAATAGACCTTTTTGAATATATACGTCTTTTATTATTTTTAAAAATTGTGAATATCTATCAAGTGTCTTAACTTTCAAGGTAGTTCCGCATAGAATAGGTATGGAACGTGGCCTCTTACTGATGATTTATCACCTACATTACAGCAGACGTTATTTCAGTATATAGTTTTAATACATTGATAGCATCACAAAATTGTGGCAGAAAATCACATGACCCGTAACATGATCACATTCCATTTGTGGTATATAAATTTGATATTTTCTGTGGGACTCCGTGGTTCTGATTCCTTAATAGTGAAGTCTAGTTCCTTCTGAGTCCACTCGCACTTTCAGAATGATTGCTATACCCCGGGGAGTAACTCCAGCTCTTTGGGGACGGTGAGGTGCCACTTTGGGAAAAGGTAAGGTACCCAAAAAGTTCTAAAAATTCTGTTGATGCTACTCTAAAAGTTCTAGCAGGTTGATTGATTTTAAGTAAATACACAAAAATGATGCAAATTTTTTCAAGAAATTCTTGAAAAAGTCAAAAAAAGAATACCCAAAAGCTCCAACATTTGAAATTTCATACCCAAAAAAGTGGCACGTCTCCGTATAGCCGTCCTAGTGAAGTTACTCCCTCCCCGGGTGCTATACTTATTAATGATCAATATATGTTTATAGTAAATTATCAAAAAACATGACTGCTAATAAAGGAAAACTTGTTTAAACAACTTCCACTTACATATAGCCGTAATATAGATTATGGTTATAAATACAATACAAATGCAATATAACGCAGGTAGCAAAAATGCCTGGCTATTTAAGATAACTAAGAGTGTTCCATTATGTGTTATATAAAGCGATGTAAAAATTGGAATGTTGTCGGATGTGTATTGAGAAGATGTTTAGTTTCAATGGACATGTAAGAGGATATATGAAAGTATATCACCATCTCTGAACTTGCTTTGAATATAATTTAAGTACAATGCTAAGAAGAAAATAAGGTATTATTACTCTCACAATCACATTAGTATACGCCAGTGAATCATTACACTCTCAAAGATGGTATACGTACAACTATCAAATGGTCAAATAATTTATACATTTAATGTAATGAGAACTTTTAACACATTAGCTATAGTACCTGAATTGAATTTTTTATAAGGAATTTTATTTATTTTTTTGGTTTAGTTTAAATTTAAATATGGGTTAGATTTTTATATAATGCTGTTTTATGTATGTAGATAGATCAAATAAGAATTATTCTTTATAACTGCATGTAATTTACATTTATACAATCTGTTGCAGTTATTTGGTCTTGCACAAGTTGGTATAAATCTCAAGGAACCACCGAAGCATGATAACAGTTACGCACTGTGTATTTCTCAAAGACAAACTGTCGGACAAGCTGCAGGTATAGAAATGACACATATATAGAACAAAATTGATATAAAATAATAAACAGCCTGCAACTTATGGCAGCGAATGGAAATATATAAAATTCCATATCCACGTGAGGCTTCTCTTTGAACCACTAATTATTATACTATCCTCAAGTAGTCAATAATTCCAGCTAAATCGGTTATTGAGGATGAGAGTAACTTTTTGGAGCTACAAAGTTACATATTTTCATAATTCTATAACATTATTTAGTGCTTATGCTTTGGAGACAGGCTTGCTAGCTTGGTACCATATTAGATTCCGCCTCCTTCAGCCTACAAATCTTTTATGCATCTTGTTTTATTCGATCTTTCAAATGTATAGGTGAGATTCCATCTCGCGATGTTGTCCATAGTCTCTTCTATTGTAACGTCATGGATATATTTGTCTCCGCGACATTAAACGGAACTGTTTGCTTATGGAATTCAAAAGTAGGTTTATCCCTGGAATCCAAAATATCTATTTTTCCATCTATGATTTGATTTTTTATGATATTTGATTACTCAAATGATTTGATGTATTATTCGCCAATTTTCAAAGACATTGCAATTATTATCCCAGTATTTTTCCAGTAGAGAAGATGGATCTGTGGAAACTCAGGCAAGACGGCAAAATGAAACCATTCTTTCCCGACATTTTGTCAGAAAGAAAGCGTTATATTTCACAAAATCAGAATAAAACGGCACTGGCGGTAACCGCCGACGAAATTCAAACGTACATAGAACGAAGCGAACGCATTCATCACCGGTACTCTCCCGAGAATGAAACGTGTTCGATATTCGGGAGCAGAACGTCGATATCTCTCGATTCTTACATAGAACCAGACTTAAGCTTTATTAGCAATTCAAATACGTTTAATTGAACATCATCGAATTACGAATAGCTCTATTGTCTGTGAATTTTAATTTAAAATTAATTTCATTTTATAGTTTCACTTGAGAGCAACAACAAATATATCGGTAAGATATAACTTATATAATCTTGTTACATTAATTTTTAAAATAATATACTTCAGAGTTCTTGTTTTGTTTTGTTTTTAATGTATTCATATAGGAACCATTTTGGGTAACAAGCTGTTGTGTGTCTCCTGCGTTGAAAAAAATAGTAGTGAGTATATATAGCCTACTGATCTATATAAAAGACTGGATAGAGCGTTCCAGTTGACAAAAATGTTGGCTCCATCGTGGACTTTTGTAATAAAACGGATGCTGTTTTGTTTGAGTAAGCGCAAATCGTCAATTACGTGGCTTCAAAATTTGCGTAATTCTAATAGAGCGCTCTATGCATTTTACTTTTTATGTAGATCAGTGATGCAGCCTGCAATGCAACTGTCGTTAGTTAATAAGCGTAATATCCTTCTTATGCTAAATTTCCAAAGCCCTAAACACTCCATCATTTATGTTAATGTTCATTAAATTGTATCTCAGATTGCTACTGAAAGATCGATTGTTTTTTGGGACAACAGAACGAGAAGAAAAATTGATGTGAGTACCACCCTGCACATAACACCAAAAAATGTTACACATATTCGGTTCGCTTTTAAAGTTAAATAAGGAAGAATAGTGAAAAGCACGAGATGCATATAAGTGGTGATATTTAATGTAGAATGTATACCATTTGCTATCATTCACTTAATTCCACCAAACTTGGAAAGACAGTCGGAATGCTAAGAAGGGTTTACTTACAAACAGCAAACTTACTTGTTTAGTGAACATTCGTATCTCCTTTCACACGAAATCAAAAGTTTCTAACATCCACGTCAGCTATGCCCACATTTTTGAGAATCAAATAAGAATGTACGAGATTAAGGGCTATTCGAAAAAAATTGTTGTCAATAATAACATATTGTTGTTAACCACACATGATGACTTTTAACTTCCTGTTGTGAAACAAATTATCCCAAAAAGATCGTGTTGCATGGCAACGACCGATCACAGCGGCTCAGAGAAAACTGACATAAAAAGTAAGTTGACCTTAGATGGGAAGAGACATTCTTCATTCCATACATTATATTACAGTAATGCTGTATTTATACTATTAAAAGTTATATTCCTAGGAGAGTGATTGTTATTGCTCATATAAAAGTAGAATAAAGTAGGGACCAACAAACTGAACAATTATGTTATTTACCCCAAATTTCTGTGAAAATTTTTTAGGCCGCATTTTAAACAATCGCCTAAGCCACTGATAATATTAATCCGGCACTGTCGTTTTGCAATCGAAAAGGCCAAAGTAGTACAAACGTTTGTATTGAATTGTGTCAGTGATTGCTGCAACTGTATGTTTTCCTTTACACACAGAGCTTAGGTAAACTACAGCCAATTGGTGATGCTCCGCAATCAATTGCTTTTGTTTTTCTGCAACTGTTTTCTTTCCTTTACACACAGAGCTTAGTTAAAATACAGCCAATTGAGAATGCTCCGCAATCAATTGCTTGTGTTCCATGGCTACGAGTATTTGGACTTGAAGAAACATTGATCTATGGTGATGATGAAGGTATTCACGATTTTAATGATATTTCCGGCCCTGTTTACGAATCGCAGCATTTAAGATAAGAAAAGTTGCATCATTCCATATTTATATGTGCACTGGTTGCTCAGTGGCAGAGTGTCTGCACTCTGTGCGGAAGGCCGGGGTTCGATTCCTAGTCAGTGCACACATGTTTGTATTTCTCTGTAAATCTGTTCATGTCCTTCAAATAAACAAGCACATGTGCTTACGGGGATGACCATCAGTTATAATACCTGCAGTTAACTTAAAATGTAATATGATTATCATTATATGCCCGTTTTAGTATAGGAAACAAAGAGAGGGCAAATTGCTTCTCCGTGGCTTGAATATCGGAAGGTGCACTTAATTAGCGATTTTCAGACGGTATTGCAAGTCTTTTGCCTTATTTTTGTTTTCTATTTTACGTTATGTTCTACGTAACATTGAACACTTTTATATTAATGTGTGTGTGTCACATTGAAAATAACTAATATGGTTGACGCCACGTTCTGGTGGTTTGTAAACTTCTTTATATGAACACAGTTCGACGTATTATCGAAATAACCTTCATAGAATAATCGTTTTTCTCACCTATCCTCAACATCATTCCTTTTCTTTCCCTTATTTTCTTTTTTTCCTTCTTTTTTATCTTTTTTACCTGCTAACAAATGTTATAACTCCAATTAGTCGAAACCGACTAGGGTAATATTCGATGATCTGCATTCTGATTGGTTGCTCCATCGTTCACTATTACGAGAGTAAATTGTAATTTTCGTCCCCGAGAAAACAAACCAAGTAACAAAATATGAGATGAAGTTGTTCAATGATAAGCTATGCATATACAATATTAATCTTATTTAACAATATTCTCGCAACTTCTCTCTACTTTATTGTAGATATAAATTAGTCTGCTAGTCAGCTGAAGTTTATTAACAACAGACTTTTATACTACAAACTGCAAACATTTATGTATTTTTAAATACTCAATAGTTACACTCTTAAGTTTGCTATTATGGGGGGCTGTATTTTGTAGCCAGTAGGCCTATTAATATCCAACTGTTTTGTTTCAAAAATTAAATCTGAATCAAGTCGAATTAAAATTTATCCTCCAAATCAAGACGCTGCAGGCGTAATGGATGCCTTTGATTAACGGTTGTATTTAAAATTAATTATGCAGAAAGTGAATAGTTGGAGTTTATTTCTTTTGATATGTTTTTCTTGTACCACTAGTTGGTTTCTACTAAAACAATTAGACAACTCGCCCTTGTTGTCTACCGTCTTGAATAGTCGACGGTAGCCAACTCGGGCTCGTTGTCTAATTGTTAAATAGTTCAGTTTAAATATGCTCAATAATAACTAGTTTTCATAATATAGTAAACGAGCTCTGCCGAGCTAAAAACCGTAAAAATAAAATGCTACACACAAACACAGGCGGGTTACGAACAAAGTGACACGGACCCCCCGGGTCGCACTTTTTGATCAAAATATTTACGAAAATACATGTATTTTTTATACAAAATATTGAATTAAGCAAAGCGTGGTCTTTCTTTTCAGCCTAAACGGATTCGAATCAATTTATCAAGTCAATAGAATATATTAAGATATACTACATATTTTATAATTTTCAGAATTGAGCGCTGCAAAGTTGTCAAAGATTCCCCATTTTTTATTTGTTACTGTAATTTCAATACGAAGGAACTCCACAAATATTAATTTAAGTATATTTCAAAACAATCCCAAAATAAATATATCAAGAACGCACGTCATTTGAAAGATTGGAATTTTCTGCATCGTTTATAGTAAGTTCCAAGACATAAACCGAATCAATCACCGCTGCATGTGACTTTTAAGAATCGACACGTACTAAACCTTGTTAATTTCTTTATTTTGATGCTAGATTTGTAACAGATAATGCAAGGTAATTTTCTTTAAACTCCAAGGTAGATCTATTTTTCTTATCATCACAAAGCCGAAATTTCACGAAAATATACATATTGTCCTTTTTATTAAGCCTCTTATCTAGCTATATCAACCTCAATTCAGTCTAAAATATCAAGATTTTGAAATTTGCTTGCTATGATTTTTCGAAGGTAAAAACACATATATTTCTTCCAGAAATTGGAGAAATAAACTACAGGTATAAAGAAATGTTTAGCAACCTATGAGAATCATAAAGTTCTACTAAATATGTTGTAAACTGAAGTAAAACGCTAATGGTTTGAAACTGCTCAAATTAGATTTGAACAAAAACACAAAAGATTACGCCTACAAAATTTGCGCATGCTCAGTACAGGATAACGTAAAGTACGCAACCCGGGCACACGCACACTATGGCTATAAGTCCATAGTCTGGTAACCACTATATTATAAGACATTCGTAGCCAATTAGTTCTGTCGCATAGTTGGATTGTAATGTAAACAAACGTTGTGTATGCGTAATTGCGTATAAATGTTAACATGGAATTATATAAAGCAAATACTACATTATTTGTGTGGTTAAGTATCGATTATAATTTGGTGAGGTAATCTTCTTACTTGATATATCTTGGTTCTCAATCAATTGATAAATGTAGGAGTTTATCCGTTTAATTAAATGAAGACATTTTCATCTGTCTTTTTATTCCAAGGTTATGTAAATATTCTCAAGATCACATCGAAGGATTTCCAAAGAAGAAGTGCTGACAAAAGAAGAGAGAAACCAAGAACTATTTCTACGAAACAAATCACAAAGTAATCAATATTCATATAAAGATTTCCATAGCTCATGTCAAAATAGAATAGATTCCTGCAATGGTTAATCAGCCAGATGTTAGAGATATCCCACATAAAATCCATAACAAAATAAATTCGAAGAAGGATTATAGTCTTTTCAGTAGTTCTTAATGGGTCCCCATAGAATTATTTAAATAAAAGATTTATAACCTTGGTGGTGTATTTCAAAACGACCATGATCCAAGATGTGTCTATATACCACACCAACATTGCCGATGTGGAAAAGCACGATATTTTATGCCATATCTTTGATTTCCTCCAGTGTCACCATAAACATTAATATTCATAAACAGTTGTTTGCATAAAACATACTATTGGGGCTTCCTAAACTAACCTTTGTGCATTAAATGATACCACTACGAAACATAAACCAAATGGAAGCTGTTGAGAAGTTGAGATTACCCTCAAAATAAGCGTGTGACGCAATTGATGCGCCAAACGGAAGCCAGTCAAAATGTCGATTACATTTCTGCTTTCTCTTCCTTTTATGTTTGTTTGCATAAAACATACATATTAAAAGATATCTTTCCAAATTCTAAACCTAAAAAAATTAGGATCATCTGATCATGTTATCACTAATCACTGATATCAATGGTTTCAAGAGATAGTAAGCCACCACGATTGTAAGCCATTATGATTTTCAAGAACTATGCATTTAATTTCCACGATCTCCAGGATCCATATCAATGTGCAAAAACAGTCGTTTATGTATAAATCCTTTGAAAGTCAATATTGTTACGATGCTAAATGTCTTGGTGAATTAAAGCCTCTAATTGAAGATAATCAATCAATCAATTAATCGTTATAAAATGAAACATGAACGACGTCAGGGATACATTGGAAAGTAAACAAATACAATTAAATTGTTAAATTATATTTATAATATATATCAAGTCAAAATCAGACAATCACTTTTGCTACTATTCAATTGAATAACTTGCCTGATGATCGCCTTGGCGTGAAACATTGAGTAGCAAAAATTATTGTCTGATTATTGACTTCATATTTTACGTATTATTTAAAGCTCTGCTGTATAGCATTGAGCCCTATGTTCAATCATCAAGACAACTTAAACCACATTATATATATAAATTTATATTTAGCAATTTAAATGATCTCGTTCTGCCAGCGATGAAGAGTATAGATGAATTACACCTTCGCAACAGGAAGTAATTGTATCGCAAACGATAACCAATAACATCATTAAGTCATATTTAAAATTATTAGATATTATGATTTAATTTCTTGAAAGCTGAAATGGTGACGTCGTAGTTTGGATCCGGAATCCAATATTTATCCAATGCAATATCCGCTATTAATAGTGTATCCCCATTCCACTGACACAAAAAATGCTGGGGACAAGAATGGAATGTGGAATAACATGTTTTAGAAAGCTACTTGCAGTGTTCGAAGAAAGGAAGATATACCTTTCACAAATTCACCACCTATCTTACCATGCCAATCATTGAATAGATTACTAGATAATTTTCTTTTTCTCTTTAGTATGATATACAGACGTAAATTTCATGATGGGTGGATTTTGAAGGTAAAACACGATTATAACTTTATGAGGACAGTTACATTCCGGTTAATTACACTTAAGGCACTTCATTTTCCTTCAAATGTATACAATAGTGTTTGAAAGGTCTGAGCCAGGAATTATTAAGCAGTGGATTCGTTAAAAGTATAGTTTTAAAGATAAAACTTCAGAGACCAGTGCTTTTACTCAATTTGATTCCAGTTACACTGATAAAAAAGTATGTTAGACCGACACTCAGGTTTTTATAAGTACAGTATAGCTACTTCTTGGGGTCACAGCATTGGCAATACATGCTGGAACTCGATTGTTGTGGCTCAATTTCTCATTGACGTAAGAATACTTACTTAAATCTGTCGCTAACTTTTAATATATGAACCAGCTCATTTGTTTTTTTGCTACACTTTCCAATATTATTTATTTCAAATATCTTGTGATCAATGTCTCCGCGCAAGCTATATCTCAGGATATGTTTGTATGTAATTTACCATCTAAAAGATTGTTACACATGAATCTTCTGCACAATTTAGAATCTAAACAGTTGCTGTTATGAAAATGGAACTCAATATCTCGACACAAAGCAACTTCATAAAAACGTCTTTACAATGTCATAATGGCTATATCTGATGAAATCTGGATCTGCCTACCATAGCCGAAATTGGGAATCCTGAGAAAGTTTAATCTCAAATGCCTTTTAGTATCAACCAGAATGTACTCTTTTAATAAAAAAATATATTCTTTATCAATGTCTCTATTTTCAGATTCAATGTTTTCCTGATCTACAACTGTTTGGAACATGTTCTGCTTCTTCACAAAATTCTTTCATAATTGCGTCTTTAGAAGAAATCTTAGAGACAAGGTGAATGCTAAATAAAGCTCAACATTATGTGTATTTAATTGATATTTCACAAACAGATATTAAAATATGACACCATGTGCGAAAGATTGGTCAATATTAACTATTTAATATTTACGGCTAGAACCTATACTCTGAGTTTGTCGATATATAATATCTAGGCAGTAAAAGCATTCTCTTGGTGTTTCCCGACTATTACAATTATTACTTTGATATTTATGCATAATACTTGGGTATAATTTGAAATGTTGAGCATTATTGAGTTAGTATGTCTACAGCATTTGCATTATACATAACCAACTATTTTAGTACTTTCAGCACTCTCGTATGACACAGATGTTTTCTACCATAATGATAAAATGTTCATCTCATATAAAACTGTCCTTGACATACCTATTATGGAAAAGGCGGTTCCTTTTTTATTGAGTTTTACTGATAGCAGCTAGTATAGGTAGAAATAAGTTCTTGCCTGTTGACATAATTTATTACTATTGATAATAATTATATTGCAGGCCACTTCGAGAAGTTTCTGTCAAAAGAGGCGTCAATTGTTTCGCTTTTTGTGCATCTGCAAATACACTAATAACAGGAGGTAGCTATTCCTACAGGATCATTTCAATCAAATTTCTATTCCTATTTAACTACATTGAAAAGAAATTAAAGATTAGTTTTCTAATTACAGGTAACAAGCTACTCTGTCTCCAATTTATATATACACGCTATATACAATATTGTTCGACTCCTCAATTCGTTAAGCAGATCTTTCATAATGCATAATAGCAATAACTGAATGACTGAATTATTAACTAATAAGTGAACTTCACAATGAAGATAGTCATCAGTGTCGTCATGACCTAGCTTTTTCCGATCATTAAAAGAGTGAAATCCGAGCTGCGGAATAAGATTTGCCTCGTTTTACCGTTTCTAGTCTCTTTTATTTCAAAAATCAATTTATTATACAGCATGAGTTAAAAAGTAAGATAAATAATTTTAAATAGAATTAAATATTATACAAAAATAAAATTATCTGCTGTAATACTTACTTGCAATTTTCTCTCAATCATAGGTGCAGATAAAGTTTTACGTGTTTGGCACCCATTGATTTTGACTCGTCCAACAGGTATTAGTTATAGTCAAATAAATTTCACTTCTCTTATTATTCTCTTCTGTTTTGTTCCATATTTTAATTATTTGATATTTTATTATTCAAAAGGAAAAATGATCGGACATGTATATACAATCATTGATATTGTTATTAATGACAAAGATCAACACGCGATCAGTTTATCGAGTGCTAAGGTGCAATATTTTCAAATACAAATTATAAATGACAGGGGGGTAATCCAGGATGTAACAATGAAACTCTCACTCGAGCAGAAATATTCATATTTCCTCAGGAGCAGAACTGGAGTCATGCCAAATTTGGTCAGGAGTCAAAGCCAGATGCGGATTCTTGCATCATAGTAAATTGATTTCATAATACAGTCAAACCTGTTACAACGTTCACCTCTATAATGCGTCAACCTGTCTATAGTGGTCACTCTTGCAATGTCTAAAATAGTACTTTCTATCAAACCAAACCTATATATAAAGGTCACCTTATATAATGGTCAAGTTATCTACCTTTTGTAGATGGCTGTCATATACAGGTTTCACTTTAGAGTGAAAAACGTCTTTATATTCGTAGAATTTAGGCATTTACTTCAATCGCATCTGGTTTGTAACCCTGAATGTTATCCTAATCCAAGTCCTCGGTCTCGCTTTTGTATCCAGTATAGTGAAATATGCAGTTATACACTATGTGACGAGGATTTCACAAAAGTAAAGGGATGTTCGTGATAGGTATATTTGTATTTGATTGGCTGGGGGTTGAACTCTCAGCACTGTTCTATATTTTTCTCTCTAGATATTTCGTGTGTGGGACATTCATCGTTTGCAATGTTTACAATGTTTTCCATTTATGGAAAGCCACACGGATAAAGAAATTACATGCGTGACAATATTTGATGATCATCGAGGAAGACTTCTCACAGGTGAGTTTAACATCAAAAAGTAGTATACTAAACATTTAAATGATGCACGATCGTATAGCTACATTAATTATTCTCAAAATAACTATCATAAAATCTATAGTTGTTACAGTGGGATAATTTATACGAGAATCTTCTGAAATGTCAAGATAGAAATTTCAAATATAAATACATACATAACTTGTGTTCAATCAGACGTTTGTATAGTCATACAAGAATCATTTTTCAGCTACTCATATCTCAAACAAATATATACATACTAAAATAAGGACATTTAAGTCAATTTTAATATGGAGGTTTTCCGACAATATTTACTATGCAAAATTTCAGCTCTTTATTAAAACATTACCTGAAGACCCACTTCAACTCATTTCTCCTGGCTATGGAATACTTAAAATCCAATAACTGGGAAGCTACAATTTATAATGCTATAATCTATTAGAATGAAGGATAGAAAAAATAAACCGCAAGTAGTGCAATTAGTGGTTGGTGAAAACGTTTCGATATAATACATCTTATCATTGTCCGTTCAAAGAGGAATAAAAAAAAATAATTCAAATTATTCATCGATTTTTTTACAAAATTATATATTTATTTACAAACTATAACTAATTCAGTTTGTTCTTACTTTTTGAACAAACGATGATATGATATATGATATCGAAAGGTTTTCATCAACCATTATACTTGTAGTTTCTTATCACTATCCTTCATTCTACTGCTTCACAAGAAAACGTTTAATCATTTCTATAATAATTGAAACAAAGATGAAGGAAAACCGTTCCTGTTACTTGAAGCTTCACGCGTTTAATTAATTTGTAACCACTAGACATTAACCTTCTTATGGTCGCAAATTTAACGAGTGAAACTCCAAGTAAAGGAAAAGGCTCTTACCTCGTCTTCATTATCCATGTGTTTGCCTTGTGTTATACTATATTATATTTTAACGTAAAATAGATGATGTTGAATGTAAACTCGGAAACACATTCCATGTTATGAGGTAAAACAGAGAATAATATAGAATAGGAATTACCTACAAGGAAAAAGTCTTTTCCGTTTCTAGGAGTTTAACTGCGATTTTCGGACAGACATTTATCTTTTAATTTAATTTATAATTTTATAATTTTAACAAGATGAAATACATGGAAGACATGAATATTTCAAAGGAATGTTTTGCCGCTGATAATTTGATTGAGAATATTTTAATTTTGTTTGTGATAATTAATCTATTGTATTTGTATCGTATATCCGTAATTAGCATTTGTTTAGAATCGTCTCTTCCGTAGTTATTGTTTGCCTATTGTTTAAAGGTATGATATATTCCAATAAATTTAAATAGATATATGATTATTTCCCTATAAATACTCATGTAAACTTTTTAACCCTCTCTCTTTTACAATTTGTCTGAAGATGAAATAAGATTATTTCAAAAATTTACAATTATATTGTGTGATTTTTATCGCAAATTACCATCATGATATTAATGTCAAGTATCTATTTTTTTACTACATTTATCAATTGCGATAGCCAGCTACACTTTCTCAAGTGATTTGAGGGGTTTGGCAAATCATTATCACTTACATTTGGAGATTTAGATTATATTCGTATATGTTTAACATGTGCATTCGATGTAGTAAGAAGTTTTTATTTATTGCAATGGATTGGTGTGTCAACAAACTAAAAGAAATACCTCATCGATTACCTCAATGTCAAAATGGCCCAAAAGAATATGACTGGATTCCCATAGTTACGCTAAATCTGAACGTTGTAAACTTGTGTGACCACTCAGATCGGCAATTTATTTTTCAACAACAAGATGAAATACATGGAAGACGTGAATATTTTAAAGGATTTGCTGATTTGCAATTATATTGTATGTTTTTTATCGCAAATTACCATCATAATAATTTTCTAATTTATGGTTTTATCGTTTAGGGTACCATGGTATTGAGAGTTGGCCACTGTCAAGAACACGACAAGAGAAATATGTTCCTCATTCTCATGATCGTCCTATCAAATGTTTCACAATATGTAACTATTACAGGCAACTGATATCCGTCTGCGAAGAATCAGTCTTGAAGGTATTTTGAACTCTTATCGTATTTTATATACCCAAGTCTTAATTCTTCTGAATGTAGAAGCAGCCATTACTTTGTCTCTACATAAAATGAGACTTTGCCTCACTGATTAAATTATTCCGCGAATTATTCACGTCTGATTTCCGATACATGAAAAACGTAATGTAGATGGGTGTATTGTCTTACAAAGACACTCGTGTAGTTATCTTGTTCATAAAGAAGTGGTTGTTTCACTCAAAGCAATGATGGTTGGCCCGTGTGTAACTTCCATATGATTCAGCATTCAGATAATCACTGTAGGTTTTTAGGTCTGAAAACATGTTTGAAGTTACAGGTATACATTTTTAGACTTTTGAAATATATTTTCGGTGTAACGTTTGAAACTAAGATAAGATAATAGAAGATCAGATGCATTTATCAACATGAAATTAGAGATGATGGACTGATTACTAATGGAAAGCCCGATGGAAAGATTAAACTTCCACTTGAATAAAACCTATAACATTGTTTATATATAGTTACGATAATTTATTTATAATAATGAATCATTTTTGCTATTTGTTAGTATCTATTAGCAATGTGATACATTTGAGTGGGTTTAATTTCACAATTCCTTGCACTTTATGAAAATCTATTTAGGAGAAATTTTTAGAATTTTCAGATTCACAAATAAACACAGATTCGTCATTAACATTGAAAATTGAACATCGAACAACGTGATTGAGCTTGCGTATTCTTTTTTCCCAATTTGTCTACTCGTGACGTCGTGTATTGGCATTCTATGTAAATCTATTGTTGTACATATTCAGCAATATTATTTTTCTTAAGATATGGGAAATGGAAACAGGCATCCTCGTGAATGAATGGCGAGATCTCCATTCTTCTTCTTCGATTATCTCAGTGGCTGTTGATGATGGAGGAAAAATTCTTGCTACGTTAACAGAATCCGGTATGTGAGTTACATCCAGGGGGATATAGGGATGCCATATAGGTGTTAAATCGGGAGATGTGCCGTTCTGGGGGGTAAAATTTGGCACAATGCAGGCAATCTTGGGATATAAAATTTAAATTCCAGAATCTTGTGAAAATTTTCTGGTTTCCAGCTGTGAAACCGGAAATTCCCGCTGCACAGTGTGTGCAGGTGCCGAAATGGATTTTTTCATGCAAAATTTCAGGGAATAATACATTTTTGGCAATTTCGGAGTATGGACCGCATGATTTCCAGCAAAACCTGCAATTTTGGGATGCTAGCGGGTCTTTGAAAATGGTTCACCCCCGTACAAAAAGTATCGGATCATACATAAATATAAACCTGTGTGTCATCAATAAGCCTGAAGCATCCGGAATGAATATATCATATCATTAGTCAACGTTATTTATATTTATTGAATAGCCACCATCACCACCAATCAAAAACCTAATTTACATTTTACAAACCTTTAATAAAATAATTGTAGTACTTACTACCTTTACTCATATGCAAAGTTCATAATTCTCTCCCAGTGGAAAAGATGAATTTGATTTTTTCAATGCAAAGTATATACTATCAGACTGCACTTCTTAAAAAGAGGATTTCTGTTTTGTCTGTTTTTCTCTATTCTTCAACAAAAATATTCATCATCAAATTTGTGTTATTTCTTTGCTCTTTCTATAAAGGAGAGGTTGATTTTCGATGTTTTATAACAATGGAAATAAAGACCACTTTGCCAGAATCCATCGAAAGATCAACAATGAAGGGTTACTTAACAAAAACTTTTTTATGGATGAAAACACAATCCGAGTTTATTTATGGAATGCATGTCAGCAATGTACATCAGATGTATAATGTAAGTAATATAATGTATATTGAGGACCTGTGTAACTTTGTCAAATATATAACTGTCGACTGCAAAGCCTTGTTCTCATATATCCAACTTGTCTGCGTCCTTGACTTAGTCTTTATTGGCTGATTTCAAAGTTGAAGTTACTCCAACTTTGAAATCAGCCAGGCACGACGAACGATATCCGGTTGAAACAATAGAAACAGATTGATAAATGTCTACGGCTGTGACCCAGGCAAATGTTGCAGGCAAGCACGCAGGCAAGGACTCAGGAAAATTAGATATATGGGAACCAGGCTTAACCAAGATTGTTGTCTGTTTACAAATTGTAGATAGAAAACATTTGTATTCATCAAGGCGTTTTTTGCTTGTTGAGAGCTGATCGAATAAGCTACGTCAGTGTTTTTTTTACTGTTATGTAGTGTATCCATTGCTCTTCAGGGGGATAAGTACATAATTTAGAATAATTACATGTGATATCCTAGTTGTCAAATAAGAAACAATGATATATACTATATGAACGTCTTTAACAGTTGAATGAACGTGATGGGAATTTTGAAACATCGCTATTGTTAGCCGTTGAAAATTCAAATTGGTTCCAATGGACCATAAGTGCAGGTAAGAATATTGTTTAAAATTGTTACGCGTATATATTGAATTTTTGAGTAATTTAATACGAAATCGATGTCAAAACTCGACAGGATTATTGACTCTTACTTCACACATACTTCACTCTGAGCTCCAACGAGCTTGTAGGAGTTTGAAGAAGCGGAAGTAGAAGCTTGAGTTACTTATATGTAATAGACAGAACTTGTAGTAATTTAAAAAAAAATATACATAACAACGAAGTTAAAGAATTCGGAGAATCTTAGCTCTACGCCGTATTTCGACCAGATTTGCATTTCAAGCTATGCTCATCTACATTGTTTATAATCAATATTTTCTCTGATTATTAGCTCTTTTGTCTTTGCCGAATAAGTCAACTATGCATTCCTTTTTCGGGTCTTTTTCGGGTCGGGTCTTTTCTAAAAAAAATTTAAGCTGGAGTGTATCTTTTGCTTTTCGGACACGGATAAGAATCTGTTATCAGGATTTTTCAGGATTCAAAGTCTGGAATTTATGACTCCGTACACGTCTGATATATAATTCACTCAAAAGAGACAATTATATTGGAATTGATTAAGCGATTCTATATTTTTGATACAGGCTCAAAACCAGTAATGGACAGTAATAATCTTCCAATGGAAACAATCTCATCCAATCTCACAATTACATCAATCGATTGTAATACATCTGAAGAAATAATAGCAGCTGGTCTATCTGATGGCACGATCTTGGAGATCAATTCAGATACATTGAAAATTTGTAAGAGGTAAATCCGTATAGACTTATATATAGACTCCTGATCCTATTGGCAGACATTGAGGAAAAGGTGTGACTTGTTTTTCTTCATAAATGTTTGAGATAATATTGTAGTCCTACCAATAAATCTCGCTTATAGGTGGCTAGACAATTATATTTAAACTATCTTTTTACGACAGTGAGAGCATATAGTATGGAAGTTACCCCCAGAATCTATAGATGAGTTTCTTAATATTAATATGGAAATATATCTTTGATGTAACTTACTGGAAGCTGGCCTTTTGTCAAGAAGAGGATGACTTTGGCGGTTACTTTATAACAAAGATGATTTACGTATAGACAGATGACAGAATTACAGGAAGTAGCGTTTACAAAGACTATGATGTAATGCATACTAAAATACTACCCTCGTTTATTTCCTCACTCACGAAATTGTGCAAGGATCAATTCCAGGTCTGAGCAAACCAAGATTAAAAGTCAAAATTCAAGCATTGATAATTGACATCAAAGTGTTTTAATGTTGTACTGCTTACATAGTTTCTCATTTTCAGTCAATTAGTATCTATATGTAGCTATTTTGTATTGCATCCGTAATTAGTACCGCTGTAGACCATCCCTTCCGTCATAATGTTTCATGTATTATAGTCGTATATAGAGCCCCAAATCTCTATAGATTATGTAAATTACTTTTTAGCTATAAAAATACGATGTAAACCCTGTTCTATCTCTCTTTCACTTGCTTGGTGATTGCATTTAAGAATAAATCGAAACCGTTGCAGATTATCGTGTGCTTTATTGATCGTAACTCAGTACAATGAAGTCGAAATCAAGTACCTCTAAATTAATATATCTAGTTGTGTCTGGTTCAATTCAAACAAGGCTAGCACAATGATGTTCATTATCAATATTTAATTAGGATTGGATATCGAAAGCCTCAAAACAAAGCGTTGATAACCGACTTAAGAACAGCAAGTGTTTCTGCTATAAAGATCCTTCAAATTGATGCTTCAAAATTCACGTTGAAGTAAGTGTACACTAGATAGATATTATGTATAAATTTAATGGAAAATTTGTATTTGATTAATATTTCAAATATTTCATTCATGTTTAAACTGTTTTCAAGCTAGTTGCAAAACTGATAATTGATCATTTTCTGTAGCCTTCAACAGAATCAAGTGTCATTACCGGGGGGGGGGTAACTCCAGCTTTTGAGGACGGGGAGGTGCCACTTTGGGAAAAGGTAAGGTACCCAAAAAAGTTCTAAAATTTATGTTGATGCTACTCAAAAAGTTCTCACAGGTTGATTGATTTTAAGAAAATATACAAAAATTATGCAATTTTTTTCAAAAATTCTTGAAAAAGTAAAAAAAAAATACCCAAAGCACCAAAATTTGAAATTTCATCCCAAAAAGTATTTTCTCAGCTGGAATATGGGCCCAAAAAAAAAGGCACGTCCCCGTGTAGCGGCAGTATGGGAGTTACCCCCCTTTAATTGTCTTGCATATAGAGAATGTTTCATGTGATATTTTTTACTAGAACAGCTGTATGGAAATGTTTGATGCCATTTTCTCGCAGAATTGCTCACCGTTTACTGTTTTTTTCTTTATAAATGCTTCATTTATGCTAAAACTTGGTGCAACTGTCATTTCGAAATGAGATTGTCTGGTTAATTGATTACAATATTGAAATTTGTACAATTTTAAGTAACATCGTTTTTCAACATGTAAAATATTTTTAGTTTATGTTGTTACAATGGAAGAGTGTAAATAATTTGCCAAAATTTAGTTTAACTAATAAAAGGGCATCTTAGCACCATATTGAAAATGTGAACCTAAGTGCAAGTCAAAATTGCCAACGGTTTTCATTGCATTTATCCGAATTTGCAGTTATCCGAAATTGTTTATCAAGGACTTGACCAGAAAATTTTTTAACGGGTTTCAAAGCCAGGTTGCAGGTAAACGAGAATTTCACTTATCCGAATTGCACATAAGCGGGTTGAACTGTAATCGATAATCATTATTACTAAAATTGTGCACAATAAAAGAAAGATAGAATAATATGCAGTGAAGAAATAACATTAATTTAATTTAATATTCTGTTGATAAGTGATCAGGTGTGTGCTTGATGCATGCTAACCAAAGCCCTCATGCCACGGATTTGAGCCAAAATTAACTGGAGAAAAGCTCCATATATAGATTGTTGTAAGTTGTAAATAGCCCAGGGGTGCTAACTTCAAATGGTTCTGATATGGAGACGTACCAATTATTGAGGGTACCTTTTCATGGTCTTCGGAAATTTTTGAGATTTATCTTTCAGAATATCAAAATAATCCAGCTATTGTTTTGCACTGAGCAATAAATGTTGATGTAAACCCACGAAATTGTAATCAATACTCAAATATTCGTAGATAAAAAACCTATGAAGCTGCAAAGGGGTCAAAAATGTGTTGATGCGCTGTATAATGGTTTGTCACGTTTGTTACTAACATCCGCTTATTCTGCACGGCAATTCATAATTCACAGCAAATGCATTATTCTCAGAGGAGTTATCATGTTGTTCTGCGCAGACGCGTGTTGTTCAACATAGCAATCCGTTCTGCTCGGCAATCTATTGTTACGTCACACCAAGTGTGTTTACTCAGTCGTTTATTCCCCAGCCCCCCGAACCTTGTAACCTCTCTTTCGTTATGAAACGAACTTGCTCCATCATCATTTAGTGTCAGTATTTCTCACTATATCGAAATATAAACTGTCAGTGTCGGATTATAATTGCATTTTTTTACAATTGAATTGCATATCATAGTCTGCTATATGTTATATTGCTTTATATTTAACAATTAGACAACGAGCCCGAGTTGTCTACCGTCGAATAGTCACCGATGCCGCCGAGGTAGTGGTACAAGGAAGACATATCAAAAGATATAAATTCCAACTATTTATTTGCTTTCTGCATAACTAATTTTAAATACAACCGTCAATCAAAGGCATCCATGACGACTGCAGCGTCGTGATTTGGAGAATGAATATTAATTCGACTTGATTCAGATTTAATTTTTAAAACAAAACAGGTGGATATTAATACTTCTTACAAAATACAGCCCCACAAAATAGCAAACTTGAGAAGGTAGCTATTGAGTATCTAAAAATGCATACATGTTTGCAGTTTGTAATATATAATTTGTTGTTGATAAACTTAAGCTGACTACCTGACTAATTTATATCTGCAATAAAGTAGCGAGAAGTTGCAAGAAGATTGTTAAATAAGATTTAAATTGTATATGCATAGCTTACCATTGAACATGTTGCAACTTCATCTCAGATTTTGTTACTTGTTTTGTTTTCTCAGGGACGGAAATTATAATTTACTTTCGTAATTCGTATAAAATTTTAAAACATTTGCGAACCCTTGTTTACTTTTGAAATTTGCGAGGGAAGCTTTTATGAGAAAATAGTCAACGATTGAGCAGCCAATCACAATGCAGCTCATCGAATAGTACCCTAGTCGGTTTCGAGTAAACATATTTAGTCGAAACCGACTAGGGTACTATTCAATGATCTGCACTCTGATTGGTTTCTCCGTCGTTCACTATTTTCTCATATTGAACGCTGGCAAATTCCCTCGCAAATTCCAAAAAGTAAACAAGCGATTCGCAAATGTTTTTGAATTAAAATTTTATACGAACTACGAGAGTAAATTATTATTTCCGTCCCCGAGAAAACAAAACAAGTAACAAAATATGAGATGAAATTGTTCAATGGTAAGCTATGCATATACAGTTTTAATCGTGTTTAGCAATCTTCTCGCAACTTCTCGCTACTTTATTGCAGATATAGATTAGTCCGCTAGTCAGCTAAAGTTTATAAACATTTATGTATTTTTAGATACTCAATAGTTAGGCCTACCTTCTCAAGTTTGCTATTTTGTGGGGTTGCATTTTGTAGCCAGTATTAATATCCAACTGTTTTGTTTTAAAAATTAAATCTGAATCAAGTCAAATTAAAATTCATCCTCCAAATCACAACACTGCAGTAGTCATGGATGCCTTTGATTGACGGTTGTATTTAAAATTAATTATGCAGAAAGCGAATAATAGTTAGAATTTATTTTTGATATTTTTTGCTTGTACCACTAGTTGGTTTCCACTAAAACAATTAGATAACTCCCCCTTGTTGTCTACCGTCTTGAATAGTCACCTCGGAGGACTTCGATGACTATTCGACGGTAGCCAACTCGGGCTCGTTGTCTAATTGTTAAATAGACATTATTGACAATACATCCATACATAATACATTTACATTATGCAATAGCCTAGTTATTAAAATGTATATCCCGGATATTGGAAGATTTCTTCTTTGGATAGAGAAAAATTTTCTAGTCGTACATGATCTTCTTTTATTTTTACTTTGCGCAAGCATTTCCCCCTCAAAAATGCAATCAAAGTTACGATTTTGTGTCTCATTCTTTTTCCTCGAACAGGAACCCGCTTATTTTCACAAGAGGGTTTACACCGTAAAAACACAATAAACATTTTTGAAGGAGAAATGATCATGCAAAGTAAAAACACAAGAAGATCATGTACGAATAGAAAATTTTTCTCTATCTAAAGAAGCAATCTCCCAATGTATACTGTTATTAAGGTAGTTCTACTATTTTAAAAACGATGACTATTATTTGTACATACATTATGTGTAATCATGATTGTGCTGTGACTTGCGATCCTCTATGCAATCAGTAATATATGATGCATCCAGTAATTTAATGCAGCTAATGTTTCTGCTCTTTATTTTATGTATTTACTGTCCAAGCTTCTCAGTTCTTCCGGACTGATGCAAAAGAGAGACTAGGCGAGCCTACTGTGGCCACTGACTGCGGCCCAGCTAGGCATCGGTCTTCACATCGGATCAACACAGAGGTTGTGACATAATACATTCGTAGCAGAACAACTGTTGTGACGTAACAATAGATTGCCGAGCGGAACGGATTGCCATGGTGAAATACGTCTGTGCAGAACAACATGATAACTCGTCTGAGAATAATGCATGTGCTGTGAATAATAAATTGCCGTGCAGAATAAGCGGATGTAAGTAGCAATACGTGACAAACCGTAACACAGCGCATCGACGCATTTTTGACCC
This sequence comes from Haliclystus octoradiatus, assembly GCA_916610825.1. Lineage (NCBI taxonomy): Eukaryota > Metazoa > Cnidaria > Staurozoa > Stauromedusae > Haliclystidae > Haliclystus > Haliclystus octoradiatus. Next base: position 33,544,221 of record OU744448.1, read on the forward strand.
CTTTGCCGCTTCATAAAAAACGCCTTCTCCCTGGGGGGTGTATTGCAGATTCCATGAGTAAATTGCCATATATCAATGTTTATTGTCTTTCACAGAAATCAAATGCTAGCAACAGCAAACAATTTAATTTGCATTGCTGCTTCATACACAGACTCCACGATTGCTATTTGGAATAGAGAGGTAAATAATACCTCTATAGTACCTAAAATGTACCGGTTTGTGTTGTATACTAACAATAGGTATTATAATCAGTCAACATTGCTCAGGCAGATATCCTGTAAGCTAATATTAACTATACTCTATACTTGTTTGCTAAATCAACATAACAGTTTGTGCCTATTTAATCTATGTATTTAACATCTTGATGTTTGTCCTTCATGCCACATACCAATTGATGTCTAAATTATATGTCTTTCATTAAGAAATAGGCTGATCAATGAGACTTAATTCTTATCAATGTCATACTATATTAGAGGCATAACTTATGCAGGGGCTACATTTGATAGAAATATAATTGTTACGTCCATGCAACTATTATGCATCACGTGGTGTGAACTGCAAGAGCTGTTGGTTCAACTAATTTGGCAGTCATGCTTGCATTCCCGGAGGAATTCCACATGCCACGTTTGATGTTATGAATACAACACCGTGACATTTTTAATGGTTATCGTCAAGCGATTCAAATGAAATATTTGGCCGTGAATTTCAGAAATTTACTAAATTGCCACAGAAATTTCTCACACTATGCTAGCAACTCAATAACCCATTGAAATAGTAAATGTTCCACATTTTTATTCTTTCAATTCAATTACTCGATGCTTCATTACTATTATTTTATAATTTCAGGGACAACTGCAATGGCAAAAGTCTGTTCTCCCTGCTCCAGCGAACAAACAATTTGTACAATGTCTCGATTTCAGCTTAGATAATGGACTTGTTTTAAGCGGAGATTCATGTATGTACTATTTGATTCTGTATCTAAAATTTTACAAGTGATCATTTAATTTACCTTATTTGATTCCTGTTCATTACCCCCCTCTCCCGGGGGGCTCTTCGATAGTTTTGTACGGGGGTTTGCCATTTCAAAAATCCCGCTAGTACCTCAAAATTGCAGGTTTTGCACGAAACCATACCCCAAAATTGCAGAAAATGTATTAATTTCTGGTATTTACATGAAAATGCCATTTTGGCCCTTAAAAGCGGTTATTCACAGCTTGAAACCGGAAATTTTACAGCAGACAAAAATTGAAAATTTGATACCCCAATATTTACAATATGGTGCCAAAATGATACCCCAAAATAATGGCACATCCCCATATAGCACCTATATGTATGTACCCATGTATGGGATCCATGCCTCGTGAAGGATATTAAAAATTTAGAGTCTGTCCAACGACATTTTACAAGGAGATTATTCCGATTACTCAATCGTCCATATACGGAATATAAGAATCGTTTGAGTTTACTAAATCTAGACAGTTTAGAGTGCAGGAGAGTGTTTTTTGATCTCTGCACTATTTTTAAAATCACGCATAACCTTATAGATTTATCAGTAGATAACTTAAGCTTCATATATGATAGTAACAAGTACTCAATGCGTGGTCAAACTTATTGTTCCACAAATACCGCGTTTACAATCCGTTCAGAACCAATTTTGTAACCGTACAATACCCTGGTGGAACAATCTGACAGATGATATTGTAACATCATAAACTGTTGCTCAATTCAAGGATAAACTACGATCATTTAATTTGTCAGCACTTTGTAAAATGTTTATATAGATAAAAAAAAAACTCATTCTTTTCATTCTCACTCAGTTTTACATCTACCTAATTTGTAGATACATATCTTTACATTAACAGTTGTTATCCTAATACTAATGTCATATGTATTTATGCATATAGTAATATGGTCATATCCATGTTTTAATTAATAATCTTTATTTAATCTAGTTCCTAATTAATATTAAGGCTGTATATGTAAGCCACTTTCTATAGAGTAAAGTGTCCTTTATTTGCCCGTCAAAATGACAAAATATATCATATCATATCATATCATACCCACCAGCGACATTAACCATTCATCTAATTATCTAGAAATGTGCCCACTTTTTAATTGTAAAAGTACATCAACCTTAATTAAGATGACACATTCATTATTACTGTTATTTTATGGCTTGTTTGGGTACCTCATTGAGTGATTTACTCTAAATACCATAGCAACAAGATCATTTGAAGATCTTATCTGTCGTGGTTCATCCGTGGGATGAATCCGTGGGATCCTTTTTAAAGGAGTTTGTAAGAAGTACTGTAATCTGGAGCTGGAGTCGAAGTTGAGCCGGAGTCAAACACATATATGAGTTTTTATCCATAGTATGAAATTTCTACCTCGCATATCGTCTGTCTAAACAATGCCGTGGCGATGATTTTACTATATCGGCGCTTCTGTTAGTTTGTATCCTATATGTTTGTAAGATAATGGCATTTACAAATTCTGATCAAGATATTTCTGTTTTATTTGTCAAAAATAATATGCAGAATAAATCAGTCATTTGAATAAAAGCTGTATATGTAACTTAAAGTTTTCTGATGATAAATGATGATCATAATGATGATGATCTCTATATATATCAATATTATTATGGATGTATAAAGATATATAGATTTTAATTTGAGCAGAAACATACAGGAGTCAAAAACAGCCCTACAAAGAACCCTGGTGCATTGACAACGTGCGGGGAATCGGAAACTGACCGCGGTTCATTGTTTTTGATAATATTTTTCATCTAATCTTTCTTCGAGACATTTGGTATTTGGCATTTAGCGGGAATCCTTTATATGATCATGGATCAATCCCGTAAGAACTTTATTATTAATAGCGTATGATGTAAGGCATCCTCTTTTTGATGTTATAATTTGAGGCTACTAAATGGGACACCGCCCCTAAAATGTATTACTATAATGACGGAATTGTCCACATGGTTTTAAACCAAGTTGATTAAGAACAGGTTATAGTTATTTACATTTGTCTCAGTCATTTGTGTATTGAAATGTGGACTTTATGGTGATCAGATAAGTTGAAGGGAAATTTTCAAATCCTTTATATGAGCAGATATTTGTCAAATAGTTTCTAATTTTATTGATGCAAATATTAAAATAGGTATATTCTATCTAAACCATCATATTTTATTACTATTATATACAGATTGTTAGAATATTTGTACTATCTTAATGATATAAATAATAATAAGAAGAATAATATGCAAACCATTTAAGAGTGTGCTCGATACAGTTGAGTAGAGCTATGTATAAATGAAACAAAGATTACTAGAGTTTTGTCATGACTCTGAGTTTCGCGATTGTGTGCTCTTCAGACGGTATATGTATTGTAATGAAAAAACAAACCAATAACTATCAGTATATACAAGTATGGAAATAATTAACACTTAGCTATATTGTATTGTATTTATTTTGTATTGGTTTCCTTGAAGTTTCGCAGATAATATTTGTTTTTGTGGCGACACTTTGAAATCAGTTTCGATATTTTGTTTAGTAGGTTTCTATTGTTGTAAAATATGATCAGAAATTTCTCTGTAAGGCATAGGTTGCCTTTTTTGGTCTTGTTGCTGTAAGCTGTGGCAACTGAAGAGCCCACAAGCGCGAAACTCGGAGTCACGGCAAAACTTGATTAATCTTTGTTTCATTTATATAGATGGTTATATTTATTGCTGGGACATCACAGATTTATATCGAATGGTATCAAACGAATCAACCATGGATATTTCAGAGGTACGTATGAGGTAACCATGTTACTTTCATATAACACATTAGAAAATACGCTACCGAAAAGGTAAGAAATATAGGTGGAGGCTAGATGGAGGCACGCTAAACCAAAGTTGAACCATTGTTTAAGATTGTCCCAAACAAAAAAACAGCAATATTAAACCGCATAAATGTTGGAAAAACCTAAATAAAATTCGGACTTGATGTGATAAAATGTAACAAAGAAATTTAGGAGGCTGAAGAAGTTGACAAACTTCTGTAAAATTAAAATGGAAATGCATCTTTCTTCGATTCTTCAGAGTAGTTTGATTTGGCAGTTTTTCTGCGTTCCATCGTATTACACTCTCCACTCTAGATGCTGGAAAAGACTTGTATAGAGCTTTTTCACATCGGCCTTGTTGGTGTTGCGTAACAATACATCCCGGGGTCACGGTATTTTCAAAAGACACCACCACGGTTATAAATATTATCTTTAAATAATTCTCAAATAACTCATTTTTCAATTCTGAAAAAGCTGTTAAACCATCGAACAATGTAAACCAGCAGCATCGCTCATACTGTCATGCGAAATATAATTCAATTAAATAAAACAGTGACGTAAACAGGTGCTTTATAAATGCTTGCAGCTGCAATTGTAACTTCTCTAAAATGCTGTTTTATATAATGTAAAAATTCAAGTAATCTATATAGATACAACTCTAATAATTATTCACGTATATTCAACATCAACAAAAAGCAAAGCCAATAAATCTACAGAAAATAAACATTGAGGATAGACATCTTTTAAGGGTGCTAGTTATTGTGTTTAATCGGGATCTTCAGCCTTTTTCAACCCTCTCTGAGATTCTGAAATTTCATATAACCTGGTTTGTAATAAAGACATCCAACACAGAGCCATCTATTTACAAGAGTTGGGACACGCTTTCATGTGCTGCTATCGTCTCCAATTGGACAGATGCCAGTCACGTGATTTTTGGGTGCCATCTTTGTTCTTTTGAAAACAGGTTCTCAATCATTTCAAGTGAAACGCGCGAAAAAATACAATACAATATGGCTGAAAAAACACACAATATTCTCCTGCACATGCGCACTGTTAAAAACGTGCTCGGGTCCAGGCAAAAAGATACAAAAATGGCAGAAGTGTCCCAACTCTTGTAAATAGATGGCTCTGATTCAACAGCAAGAGGACATTCATTAGGAATAAAACAACAACATATCAATAGAAATAATCAAACACTTAATGGTTTTTGCAGTAGAGTAATTATTTGGTGGAATTCGCTCGATGAAAGTGTTGTTCTATCACCATCATTTAATGCTTTTAAACAGCGTCTAGATGCTGTGAATTTACAGCGATTTTGTAAATTGTAAATAGGCTAAATGTCAGTGTATTTATTATTTTATTGATAAATACCTTTGCATGCCTGCAATTATATATATTTTGCAAATGAATAAATAAAATAAAAAACGCCCAGAATAAACGGTTGAAATATCCTTATTATTTACCTAAAAACAGTCATTTTCACAAGATGTAATAACGTGTAAACCATATAGCAGCGTATTTCAATATGGCAGAAGACTCTATACATAAACAGCAAGCACTGGTCATAAATAATTAAAGTTAATATTTTTAGGAAGCAACAGACGCAAAGTAAATATTCAGTTGTCTTGAAAGTAAAATCTACAAAGCTTTGATGGTTAAGAGTATACACTGAGACAGCAGATGGTTTAGTTTTAATTATACAAACATGATTTTGTGACTTAATTTCTACAAATTTCTCTAATTAAATTAGACTCATTTTTACTCATTTTATGAAGATAAGTTACGCCACTCAAAGGGGATGCATTTTTGAATGCAATAGTAAACAGGTAAACACTTTCCTGCGTCATTATATTCTGCGTCATATTGGAGTTGATTATAAATAGTTGTTGACATTTATATTTAAGTATTATTACTTGGAGTTTCAGTGGAAAGGCGATAAAAACAAGATGGCGTCTGAATGCAGATATTTACAAACAGTACAAATCCACGATGCCAATGGACAAATAAATTATACAATTGTTGCTATAATAAATATGCCAGTATTAGTGGCAATATTTTCATGCAATATCGCTTTGATATATGCATTATGGAAAGAAGCATCATTATCAAAAAGTATGAGACTTATATTATTAAATCTTGCACTAACGGATACATTAATGGCGACTATAACTATTCCATTCTTTGTTGCATATTCATTCGTGCTATCAAAAGGTGAAATTCCATGTAAGATAGCAAAAATATGCGTTACAACAGGGTATTTACTATGTACAACTTCATTAGGAACGTTATGTTCAGCTACCATTGAAAGATACATGGCTATATTTCATCCCTTCTTTCACCGTCGGAGAGTTCACGATTCATTACCTACAATGGTAATTTTAATTTGTCTTGACTGGTCTATTGCTATATCAATGGTATGTATTTTACTGATAACAAAACGTTTGGATGTTTTTTTAATCGTCGTATCTATAATATTTACAATATACATATTGATCAATATATTATCTGGATATAAAATATTACGATTTGCTAAGAAAATCAATTGTGAAATTGAAACAACTAAACGTCGTTTGCATAATAACCAATCAGGTAGACGAATGCAACAACAAGGTGGGAGACAAAATCGATTAAATAAATTAACAGCCATACTGCTGACGACAATGTTGGGAACTTATTTACCACAGATAATGGTCTCACTTTATTTATTTTTCAAACCAAATTGTACAATTTGTTATAGCTATATTGTTCCATGGACATGGGTTATGATTATCTTAAACTCACTACTAAATCCACTATTGACTTTCTATCAACTGTCAACACTACGGCGTCATTTAACAAAGCTCGCCTATTCTATTCTTGATTTACGTATTACGCATAATACAATCCAGCCTGAAAGAAGAACTATTACAGAGTAGATTGTGGACTGTATATGAAAATTCATAAGATGGATTCTCAATTTATAGCATATACAATGTTAAGCTGTTATGTTTTCTGCATATCACGAAATGTTTCTAAAAATACACAGCAGAATTTCTTGTTTCCTAGAGACTGAGAATATCTGTGAGTGACATCTTCTTAATTCAAGAATGTATAGTCTAGCTTCGTTATCAATACCATAGTATACTATAGTCCCACACCGTGAGAAAAAATTCGAAACTCTCCATATGTACTGAGAATGTTATTTAAGAATTTATCGATAAACGCAATGTATATATTTAGCAATTTTAACAAATAACATTTGAAATATGCAGTTGGTGTAATTGTGTATAGGAAGATTACCCTTAGACCGCGACCGCAGGGTGTATTGTAACACCATCATGATGGATGATGGAAAAAAGCTCAATTGTCTTGCGTGCCTTGATTAAATGTCGATAATCAGTCAGTGCAATCCATGTTCATCATCATTATGACAACGCATTTTTAATCTTTTTCAAAATTTCCTTTCGCTTGGTCTTCACAATTCTAATCAAAAATGATAAATCGCACAATTGAGTAAACCATCACACGTATTATATAGAATGAGAAAATTAAACTTTAAATTGAAAATTAAAAAGAAAAGTTTCCCTTCTCCCTTTCTTCCTGAAATTAGTACATCGTTATCACACGAAAATAGGAAAAATGTGTAGAAGGTTCGTATTTTTTTCCACCTGTGCATGAAATGTTGATGTCCTGTTTTACCTAACCAAGCCCAATCATAGTTATATACTGTCAATTCGATTATAACAATCATAACTTTCTGAAGACTACGAAAGTTCAGAAGTAAAAGGCAAAATGTAATGCTGAATATCAAGCTCAAATCATTAGAACAATATGAAAAATAAAATTTTGAATTTACAGCTTTTTTCAGTAAATTTACTCAAACATTGATCTAAAAAGTTGAGTTTAAACCAGTTTTACGGTGTCATAACAATTAAAGAATGAAATAAACACGAGGAACAGTTAAAATCGAGAATAAAAGAGAATGAAACCGGAAAACAGTTAGCTATGAAAAATAAGCTGGACGACTTTCTCCGGATGGTTATCCCACATTTTAGAATCCTCGAACATTTGCTACTTTCATTTTGTTTTTGTGTTAACGTTTAATCTATAAAACAGAAGGCGCCAATTTAAATATTCTCAGCCTGCTTTCCGGGCCTGCTGTTTGACATGTAGAAGTAATTGATCGTTTCCCTGCCAAAACACAACTCCGTTCCAGCATTGTATATTATGCGATGTGTCAATAAACAGACATATAGTTTCAGTAATAATGTAATTTGTCTGTTAAAAAGACTTCCTAACGATCAGTATTTGCATTGAAAGTCGCACTATATTGTAACTAGTCTCACTTAAAAATAAACGTTGACAAATCCGATATTACTATGTTTCAAAAATTTAAATAGAATTACACACGTAATCTGAATTTTTATCTCGGAGGCAAACGACTCACAGAAACATCGTCTGTAAGAAAATATCTATATGCTTCAATTTCCACTCTCCTTGTAAATAAATCATTTGTATTGTATTGACGAATTGTGTACAAAGGCTGAGATAACGTAGTACACAGCCTTGCGTTTAGTGAGGAATTTATCAACCAGCTATATGTAACTATCTACAACCCCATCTTGACAAATTGCTCTGCTGTCGACCCAGGGTTGATATCACTGCGCCACTGATGTTCCATGGTTAGAGAAATTGATGATAAAAAACTGATTAAATTTTTAAAATCTAGGAGGTCTATAGAGGTTTATTATCGGCCATGTTGGTGTGATATGACAATATATTTCGGGGTCGTTGTCATTTCAAAATACACCACCAGCAGTAGACCGAGTGTTAGACCGAGCGCCACAGAACTAAAACGGCAGGTTTCTCCGGGCAACTTGAAAATCACATAAAAGTGTTCATAAAAATATGCTGAACAATTCCCTATATCTTGTTTCAATTAATTTTTATTGTGAACCCTTCAAAAATCCAATTTATGTTTCATGATTCACGGTCAAAGCCTTCTTAACGTTTTGAGAAAATGCTGCATGTGAGCTTCATGGTCTGTGATTCTTTTGTTCTCTCTTGATTTTGCGAATCCACAGAAGCATGACGAAAATACGAAATGTATGAATTAAGAGGGCTCTGACCGTGAAATGATTTACAAATTCATCGTTGGTGAGCTCCACAATAAAAGTTGACTAAAAAAGAAACGGGAAAGTATTTATGGTATTTTTATGCACACAAGTTGCCCGGAGAAACCTGCCGTTTTAGATATGTGGCGCTCGATCTACAGGGATATAAATATTTTCTTTAAATAATTCTCAAGGGATTCATTAGGAACCTGTGACATAGCTCTATATCTGTTCAATGGCATATCTCTTACTTTATATCTTGTCGCCATGACAGGTAATTCTGAAGACTATTATTAGGTTCAAAACACTAGCAATATAGTAATGCTGTTGCACTGCGTCACATGATGTAAACATCACATTACTCCGCGTAGGTAACAACTTCTCTATGCTTCAAATTGATATCGATACTACAGTGTAACCCGCTTAAGTGAAAGTCAAAATTGCCAACGGTTTTAATTGCATGTATCCGAATTTGCAGTTATCCGAAATTGTTTACCAAAGACTTGACCAAAAACTGTTTGACGGGTTTCGAAGCTAGGTTGCAGATAAGCGGGAATTTCACTTATCCGATTGCCCATTAGCGGGTTACACTGCATGTATACTCACAAAGTGGAATTTGGTTTATAAAATATATTTCAAGGTTTCTGTATAGATATACATGTTTTTATTTTTAAAAAATTATAGTTTCTACGTTTAAGATTCAGCAACGCACCATCCTGCAATATCATGATACCGCTTATGCAATCTATAATATTCATTCAATTCATTAACTAATCCACCACCAATCGTGATCTTAAGTGGACAATTGGTTGCAAGAGGCCGGCCTTGGTTTATTTCTTTCATTCTCATATCGTTACTATTATCTTCTATCGAATCTGCCTCCATTTCGCTTCGGTAATCGATGGTTTGATTGTCATATTCTGCCTCACTTCCAGCCTTACTATTAGTTGGAGTAACGTCATCATCACTCTCTAGATCGCTTTCATCTGATGATGATGTTTTCTCATACAGCGTTTGCACATATTTATTATTCTGTATGCTTGGAATTTGAAGACTTGTTTGAATTGAATGGATAAATTTTGCTTTATTTCTGTTGCAGATATCTTCAATTTCATTTTTTCTGACAATCTCAGATTGTTCGATGTTTTTTCTGGTAAAACTACATTGAAACTCTTTGAGTTGATTATTCAAGTCATTGCAATGATCAACTTTTAGCTTTAATTTATTCATTGTTGCCTGAAGATTAACTTCATTTTGTCGGAGCTTTACTTTCAAGATGTTGTTCCTTTTATTCAAATCATTAAGTTCAAATTTGAACCTTTCAGCATCATGAATTCTTTGCTCTTTACTGAACTCTAGTAAAGCATTCTTCTTGTGGCACACTATCATATTGGAATTAATCCTTTCATGTGCCAAATTCAATTTGTAATTTGCATCTTGTAACTCACTATGCATTTTAACAATTGCATTCTCGTACATTCTAATTTTCAAGTTGTTTGATAAGCGTTTCTTGTTTCCTTTACGAAAACTTTTGAAACTGCAGCATTGTGATGTAGAAATAATCTCTGATTCGTCCACGTAAGATGATATAATCTTTTCGATGGATAACTTATCATATTCATGTTCCCTTGCAATGCCACTATCTCCCATCTTCTTATTTTATTGATTAAATACTAAAATCCGTATAGATTATTGAGTGTCTCAACTATTCGGTCCACTTGCCAAAAGTCGCAATCCAAAACTATATAACATGCTCATTGTGACGTCAGATTGTGAATAATCGAACAAGGGCTCATTCCAAAACGAGAAATTACAATTATTACGTCATAAGAGAAGAGTCTTGAAAGTTCAATTATATTTCGGTGTTTTTATTTGCTTAACCATGCTTTACACGCAAGATTTTTAAAGTATGGTTATAGGCCAATATGATATTAGATTGCATCAAACTATATGCTAACAGGGAGCTTCAGATGCGCGTCAAACCTCACAACGAAGTCGAAAATCATCATGCACGATGCGCCTGCGCAGTTTTGGCGGGAATCACCTTTTCAACAGACCGTCGTTGTGAGTGAGAGACAACCATATTTCCTGAAAAGTTCGTCGTGGGCAACCATCTGGTAAAAAGCTTTTCGAATGCTTATTTTAGTGATTTTAATCTTTGATGAAGGTCGGGTAAAGTTTAATTTTAAAGCGGAGAAAGTTGCATGTGTTTTGCTACAATGACAATTTTTCGTGATATTTCACAAGCTGCAACTTTGTACTTTGTCTAAATTTATATTTTGTTTTTACAAGGTATTTATTAAATGTTTACGTTTGCTTTCTTCATTTATTTCCAGGGAAAATTAAAAATATGTGGA